>CM049411.1:927500-930000 GCA_026929865.2 Hyperoplus lanceolatus
ATATTCCCCCGCTTGGCTCCCAGATCCTGACATATTCCCCCGCTTAGCTCCCAGATCCTGACATATCCCCCGCTGGCTCCCAGATCCTGACATATTCCCCCCCTTGCTCCCAGATCCTGACATATTCCCCCCGCTTAGCTCCAGATCCTGACATATTCCCCCCCTTGGCCTCAGATCCTGACATATTCCCCCGCTTAGCTCCCAGATCCTGACATATTCCCCCGCTTGGCCTCCAGATCCTGACATATTCCCCCCTTGGCCTCCAGATCCTGACATATTCCCCCGCTTAGCCCCCAGATCCTGACATATTCCCCCGCTTAGCCCCCCAGATCCTGACATATTCCCCCGCTAGCTCCAGATCCTGACATATTCCCCCCGCTTGGCCTCCAGATCCTGACATATTCCCCCCGCTTAGCTCCCAGATCCTGACATATTCCCCCCTTAGCTCCCAGATCCTGACATATTCCCCCGCTTGGCCTCCAGATCCTGACATATTCCCCCGCTGCTCCATATCCTGACATATTCCCCCGCTTAGCTCCAGATCCTGACATATTCCCCCGCTTAGCCCCCAGATCCTGACATATTCCCCCGCTTAGCTCCAGATCCTGACATATTCCCCCCCGCTTGGCCTCCAGATCCTGACATATTCCCCCCGCTTAGCTCCCAGATCCTGACATATTCCCCCGGCTTAGCTCCCAGATCCTGACATATTCCCCCCGCTTAGCTCCCAGATCCTGACATATTCCCCCGCTTAGCTCCAGATCCTGACATATTCCCCCCGCTTGGCTCCAGATCCTGACATATTCCCCCCGCTTGCCTCCAGATCCTGACATATTCCCCCCGCTTGGCCTCCAGATCCTGACATATTCCCCCGCTTAGCCCCCAGATCCTGACATATTCCCCCCGCTTAGCTCCCAGATCCTGACATATTCCCCCGCTTGGCCTCCAGATCCTGACATATTCCCCCGCTTGGCCTCCAGATCCTGACATATTCCCCCCGCTTGGCCTCAGATCCTGACATATTCCCCCCGCTTGTCCTTATCCCTATACAGCTGGATAACTCTCTTATCCACACTGCTACTGGGCCTCTGTTCATATGATTATTATTCTGTCTGCTATTGATAAACTCTGCGCTCCAAATCTCATACTTTTTGCTATTTAGTTTGGTAGAAAAAAGATTTAGGATGTCCCGATTCTTGTGGCCAGATTTAGTATGGTTAGAAGCACCCGGATGTCTACTAGATCTGGCCGAGATTTTTAGTGTTGAAATCAGCATGCTATTTGGGCGATTCTGACCCACAATCCAGTGCGCACCAGAAGTGACGTCACATCGACGGAGCCTCCGTATGAAAACAAACGGGGATGAGACGGATATAAAAGCAAGAGTCAAGATCAAGGAGCAATGTTATGATGAAATAAATATGTTAAATTATGTCCCAAGTGCAGCATACTGCATCCTAACTAGATTCTTTTTGTGATCAGATGTAGTATGTAGAACAGAGAAAAGAAAGAGTATGCGATTTGGAACGCAGGGATACTAAGGATCAGTGCTAAATAATTACACATTAAATGCCCCAAAAAAAAGTTAAAGGACTTTTTTGTATTGAGATAATTGATGTTTTGAGTTAATTGATGTAGTGCATTAATTGGTTTGTACATTGGTTAATTGGTTAATTGGTTGCTGGGTGTGTTTCAGGAGGAGGAGGGGCGGAGTGTGTTCCACGTTGCCATGGCGTCGCTGCAGGAGGAGAGCCGCGCGGCGATGGAGAGATCAGAACGGAGAGAAGAAGAGATGGAAAGACTTCAGAGAGACAAGAGAGAGATGGAGGAGAGACTGAGAGAGAGGTAGATCACAGACAGACAGACAGACAGACGACAGACAGACAGACACACTAAAGACAGACAAGAGAGAGATGGAGGAGAGACTGAGAGAGAGGTAGATCACAGACAGACAGACTAAAGACAGACAGACAGACAGACAGACAGACAGACAGACAGACAGACGACAGACAGACAGACAGACTAAAGACAGACAAGAGAGAGATGGAGGAGAGACTGAGAGAGAGGTAGATCACAGACAGACAGACAGACAGACGACAGACAGACAGACACACTAAAGACAGACAAGAGAGAGATGGAGGAGAGACTGAGAGAGAGGTAGATCACAGACAGACAGACAGACAGACAGACAGACAGACAGACAGACAGACAGACGACAGACAGACAGACAGACTAAAGACAGACAAGAGAGAGATGGAGGAGAGACTGAGAGAGAGGTAGATCACAGACAGACAGACAGACAGACAGACAGACAGACAGACAAGAGAGAGATGGAGGAGAGACTGAGAGAGAGGTGGATCTCACACACACACATTTTTAGTACTTTATTTGCGCCCACAATTAATAATAATATACATAAGGACACAAATGTCATAGATGCAAAGTTTTCTCCGACACAACTCTGAAACGTGGCCAATGCCAGTCAAACAGCTGATATTAT
>CM049411.1:945000-950000 GCA_026929865.2 Hyperoplus lanceolatus
ATTTCCCAGTTTTGTCGGAGATTCGACAGTCGGTCCAATCAGCGAACAGAGCGAGTGGCTGAGAACGATGACGTCGAAGTCGCGCTCCAGTTTCAGTTGCCACAAGCCGGCTCATGACACACGTGACGACCAAACGTTATGCGATTGGTTGGCTAATCCAGAGTGGCACTGGGCAGATCCAATAGTTTTAAACTTTAACAGACACCCGCCTCCATGAGTGAACGTTTGCCAATTACAAGCACTGCCAGACCTTCTGTACAAATGAAATGAAGTACGATGGTCTGGTAGCACCAGGCTAAGGAAAAATTAGACTGTTTCAGAAATATTTAAAAGTTCCTCGTAGCACCTTTTGAAAACAATAAAACCACATTAAAGCAACAGTGTGTGACTATACTTGAGTATTTAGCTTCTTCTAGTGGCGAGATTTTAGATTAAAATTTACAGGAGAAGCATTTCAGTCATCATGTCACCTCAGATGCCTCCAGTCAGCCTGGCTTGTCAACGATCAGATCCAGTGTCACAAGTTGGTGCCAGAGTTACACTAGACTGTTTACACCAGGATGTGTGTGTGTGTGTGTGGGGGGGGGGAAGGGTGGGTGGGGTGGGAGGGGGGTGGGTGTGTGTGGGTGTGGGGGGGGGGTGTGGGAGGGGGGAGTGTGTGTGTGTGGGTGTGGGTGTGTCTGGATGTCTGTGTGTGTTTACATCAGGATGTTATCTGTTATTAAGTCTAAAGTAACTGCAGCTTTCTATTTCTACCACAGCTCCACAGTTGTGTTTGTGTGTGTGTGTGTGTGTGTGTGTGTGTGTGTGTGTCTAGATGTCTGTGTGTGTGTGTGTGTGTGTGTGAGTGAGTGAGTGATTGAGTGTATTCGTCTCTGAGGGCCATTAACAGAGGGTGACAGTACCCAAACACAGTACACAATCAACAAACACACACACTCACACACACACATTACACAATCAACACACATTCACAACAACAATACTCATCCCATGAGTAATCGTTTCTAAATTCATAATCTGTTTAATGGATTCACACAGATAATTGAAGTACACAAACAACATTACACAACCAAGCAACACACACATCGGGTACACATTACATTATCAAGCAATATTACTATCACTTTTACACACACACATTCACACCAAACCCCATTAGACACAAGACACATTACACAATCAAGCAACACACACACACACACATAACATACACAAACACATTACACAATCAAGCAACTCACACACACACACACACATAACATACACAAACACATTACACAATCAAGCAACACACACACACACATAACATACACAAACACATTACACAATCAAGCAACTCACACACACACACACACACACACACACATAACATACACAAACACATTACACAATCAAGCAACACACACACTCACAAACACACATTACACAATCAACACACATTTGCAACAACAATATTCATCTCATGAGTAATCGTTTCTAAATTCATAATCTGTTTAATGGATTCACCAGATGATTGAGGTCCTCGCGTAAACATCATAAACCGACATCCTTTATCGGGTAACTGATCATGTATATTTTCAAACTCATATTGTTAAAGGTGCAGTGTGTAATATGACATCATCAACAAAGTTCTACAAAGTTCTAGAATGCAACGCTCCCTGGGTAACCCCACCCCTTTAGAATAATAACAGAAGCTACAGTGGCCTTCAAGGACAAGAACAATTCTACATTTTAATTTCAATGCACCTGATGACATTCCAACCAACATGGATGCCTCCATAAGACTTGCCTGCTCAATGTACAAAATGTAATATTAATATTTGTAATTCTCCGCTCAGGAGGATAATTCAGATTATTAGCAGAGGTGATTTTACACCAATGAGGACATATTTATGAATGAGGATATTGATTTTAGCTAATAAATTACTTAAAGTGTTACACAGTGTCCCTTTAACACTACCTCTGCACTGGTCTGCCTTGCACTGTACTTATGTTTTTATTTTTATTTTGTAATCTTAAATCTGTGTATATATATTTATTCATTTAATTCTTAATCACTAACCGACTGATTGCACCATTTCTTCCATCTCTTGAATTGTTGTTGTGTATTTGTTTTTGTTCATTTGTAATATTGTTTACTTAAAGACCTACTTCACCGGTGGGAATATGAAGGTGAACTCTGAGATCCTATGTAGTATAACTGTGCAAAAAAATATTAAATCGGATCATCCTAGCCTGAGAAAAGGCAGAAAGAGTGTTTTATGGTCTCACTGTCTAACCCTACAGTTTCCTTCTTGTGACATCACAGTAAGGGTTAGGATTAACAGGACAGCTGGGCCAAGGGAAGACTGAGGGAAGGCTGAGGGAAGAAAAACCTCATTCATTATATTATAATAGTGATTTTATAATGATAGAACGGCGGTTCAGTATGGGTGAAGTATTCCTTTAACAGTATTTTTAATGTTTTAGTGTTTAGTGAATGTTGTACTTGGAGAGTAAATGGTTGCCGAAGTCAAATTCCTTGCTTGTTTACGCAAACCTGGCCAATAAAGCTGATTCTGACTCTGATTCTGAAATCCGATAAACGTAGCAATAGCTTTTTGCCCAATATTCTGTTTTATTTCGATGCATGTTTAACATTAATGGGGTTTCTATCTATCTGTGTATTGACAATTAAATTAAAGGTGAAGTAAGCGGTTTATTCATGTTAATATAAGTGTTAAATCGCTCTTTATTCATACAGTGATCACTTACATAATGTGCGCGTTTCATAAAGCCCATCTCTCAGTCAGCTGCTCTGCATGTAATCGGCAAATAAACTTATTGGAGGATCCCGAAATTTTTATCCAATCAGAAGAGAGAACGCTACAAACCGACACCCGTCTCACTCGTATATAGTATATACACTCCATGGTCTCACTGCCGGTGCACGCCAGAGCGACAGATGGGTGAATGTGTATGCGCCTACAATGGCGGAGCAGGTAAAAATCCTTCCCAATGTCTGTTTTGATGGTTTTTATCATGTTTTATCACACTTATGGATCTGAGATGATGCTTGATAACTCGCTGCTTGAAGACCGCAGTGCATTAATGTGGTGACGTAGGGACGAGCGAGGGGACTGCTAACTGCAGTAACTGACAGGACGTTAGCTAAAAGAACCATTCCACTTACTGAACCTTTAATATGATCCAGTATGGGATGGTTATCGCTAAAAGAAATGATTCTTAAGGTTTGGGATAAGGAGACAGCCCCCTGCTTTGATATGTGGCTCATGGAGTTCTCTTTATATATGGAGAAAATCTGTTATGAGATCTCAGGGAAAGCAGAGAAGTTTAAACAGATATGTCAGCCTTTCCTGGACTATATAACAGCACTGAAGGGACCTACATGACACCTCGTTGACTCTTTATTTTCTGCTTAACATTTACCTTTAGTTTAAACAATGTCCTTAGAAACCTGTAAAGTAGAGTACGCCATGTTAGCTGTTATAGAAACCTGTAAAGTAGAGTACGCCATGTTAGCTGTTATAGAAACCTGTAAAGTAGAGTACGCCATGTTAGCTGTTATAGAAACCTGTAGAGTAGAGTACGCCATGTTAGCTGTTATAGAAACCTGTAAAGTAGAGTACGCCATGTTAGCTGTTAGTTTTGTCTTGTGTTTGTGTGTTCACTTTTACAGTTGTGTTTGTGTTCTTTAAAAAAAAACTAAAAATAAAGGATTTGGGGGCGTCCTTAGCTCAGTTGGTAGGGCGTCCCCCCCCCCATAGGCCCTTAGCTCAGTTGGTAGGGCGTCCCACCCCCCCATGGGCCTCGGCCAGCAGCGGACCCGGGTTCGATTCCAGCCCGCGGTCGTTCTCTGCATGTCACTCCCCTCTCTGCCCCATTTCACCTCTGTCTCTACACTATCAATAAAGCATAAAAATGACAAAAAAATATCTAAAAAATAATAATAATAATAATAATAATAAAGTATTTAAAAAATAAATAAATAACACAATTGTCTCGTCAGCTCTTTTTTCAAGTAATAAATGAAACAAAACAGGAAAATATTCCTGAGGTCGTGAACTCCATGTGCTTATGATAGAAGACACTGTCCTTCTGTAATTACACATGAATAACCCCCACCCACACACACAGACACACCCACACACACAGACACACTCACACACACACTCACTCTCTCTCACACACACACACACATACACACTCACTCTCTCTCTCACACACACACACACACACACACACACTCACTCATACACACACACACACAAACAAACACACACACTCACTCACTCGCTCTCTCACCCACACACACACACTCTCACACACATACACTCTCATACTCACACACACACACACACACACACACTCTCCCCCCCACACACACACACACACACACACACACACACACACACACACACACACACACACACACACACACACCAAAAGTCAAAAGGTTTTAAGTTAACTCATTCAATCAGTAGTGAAGTCATTTAACTAGTCAGCCAATCACGTGGCAGCACAGCCCGGGGTCACTGGGTTTAGTCAGACCGTGAGGGAGAGAGAGAGAGAGAGACAGAGAGAGAGAGAGGGACAGACTGGGTTTAGCCAGACCGTGGGGTGTGTGAATGTTTAAACTCTTTTGAAGGATTTTGGGGTTGAATGTAAAAAGTCTGTTTCCAAAAGGCAGAGAGAGAGAGAGAGAGACAGGGAGAGAGAGAGAGACAGGGAGAGAGAGGGAGACAGAGAGAGACAGGGAGAGAGAGAGAGGGAGACAGAGAGAGACAGAGAGAGGGAGAGAGAGAGAGAGGGAGACAGGGAGAGAGAGAGAGAGAGAGAGACAGGGAGAGAGAGGGAGACAGAGAGAGACAGGGAGAGAGAGAGAGAGGGAGACAGAGAGAGACAGAGAGAGGGAGAGAGAGAGAGAGGGAGACAGGGAGAGAGACAGAGAGAGGGACAGACTGGGTTTAGTCAGACCGTGGCATGTGTGAATGTTT
>CM049411.1:962500-1012500 GCA_026929865.2 Hyperoplus lanceolatus
GCTCTGTGTTTTTTTTTTTTTAAATCGAGTCTGAAGACTTTTTTGTTTCCATTTTAACCTGCAATTTTCATTTTATTTGCTTCTTTTATTTGCTTTTAAATGTTTTTAAATCGAGTTTTAATTTTTTTTTATTTGCTTCTTTTATTCGCTTTTAAATGTTTTATAATGTGTTTTATGTATTCTAATCTTGCCCCTGTAAAGCACTTTGAGTGGCCTTGTGTCTGAATTGTGCTATATAAATAAACTTGCCTTGTCTTGCCTTGTGCATATTTGATACAGATAAATCCCATTGAGACCGGGGACTCTATTTCAAGGGAGACCTGTTCCCATTCCCACGTAGCCACACACACACACACACACATTCATACACCGATAGCAGCAGCAGCTACCACGCAGGGTGCAAGCTAACTATCAGGAATATTTTATATGTTAAGAGGATTTAGAACAACCCGTGGAAACACTTAGCAATAAAAGAGACGTTACTGTTTTTTTTTCTGTTTTTGTGAGGACCAATTTGAGTTCACACACACACACATACACACTCTCTCACACACACACACTCTCTCACACATACAAACACAAGCACACACACACACTCTCTCTCTCTCACACTCTCTCTCTCTCTCTCTCTCTCTCTCTCTCTCTCTCACACACACACACACACACACACACACACACACACACACACACACACACACACACACACACACACACACACACACACACACACACACACACACACACACACACACACACACACACACACACACACACACACACACACACACACACACACACACACACACACACACACACAAAAAGTGTTACCCAACCCGTTCTTCCACTTGTGGTTTTTTAAAGGCAGACTGTAAGTTCTGCATTTTACACACATGTGGCTAGAAACAGCTGGATGTCATCTGTGCCATACAGAGTTACAGAGTTACAGAGTTACAGAGGAATGCTCACATGCATGTTGTTAGCGCTCACGGCAGAACTGTTTCTGTGAGAACCAATTTGAGTTTTAGACCTTAAGAGTGACAGGCCTTTAAAGGGCTGTTTGAGGGTTAACACTAGGTTTTAAGGACAGGCCTTTAAAGGGCTGTTTGAGGGTTAACACTAGGTTTTAAGGTTCAGGTATGAATTAGGTTTATGTTAGGGTTAGTGTAAGGGTTGGGGTTAGGCATTTAGTTTGGATGGTTAGGGTTAGGGTAAGGGGCTGGGGAATGCATGTTGTCAATGTATGTCCTCATAAGTATAGCCGTACAAACGTGTGTGTGTGTGTGCATGTGTGTACTTGTAAAACTATTTTTGTGAGGACCAATTTGAGTTTTAGACTTAAAGAGTGAGGACATTTTGTCCTGTTCTCACTTTGGAACAGGCCTTTAAAGGGCTCTTTGAGGGTTAACACTAGGTTTTAAGGACAGGCCTTTAAAGGGCTGTTTGAGGGTTAACACTAGGTTTTAAGGACAGGCCTTTAAAGGGCTGTTTGAGGGTTAACACTAGGTTTTAAGGACAGGCCTTTAAAGGGCTGTTTGAGGGTTAACACTAGGTTTTAAGGACAGGCCTTTAAAGGGATGTTTGAGGGTTAACATTAGGTTTTAAGGTTCAGGTATGAATTAGGTTTATGTTAAGGTTAGTTTAAGGGCTGGGGTTAGGCATTTAGTTTTGATGGTGTGTGTGTGTGTGTGTGTGTGTGCGCGTGCGTGTTTTTGTGTTTTTGCTTGTGTGTGTGAGAGTGTGTGTGTGTGTGTGTGTGTGTGTGTGTTCTTGTGTGTGTGTGTGACTGTGTGTGTGTGTGTGTGTTTGTGTTCTTGTGTGTTTGTGTTCTTGTGTGTGTGTGTGACTGTGTGCGTGTGTGTGTGTGTGACTGTGTGTGTGTTTGTGTTCTTGTGTGTGTGTGTGACTGTGTGTGTGTGTAGTGTGACTGTGTGTTCTTGTGTGTGTGTGTGTGTGTTACCTGGTCACTGCTCGTGTGCACACAGTCACCATGAAGCAGCAGCCTACGATCACCCAGCCCCATCCGCCGTCCACAGGCGACACTTTCCCATCAGCCATTGCTGCAGAAGTTTAGTCTAGTCTGGGGTTCCTTTCCGCTCCCCGAAAAAACAACCGGGTATTGATTGATTCCGTCTTTGCAAAAACTGTCTGTCCTCGTACGTCACAAGGAAGGCTTAAAGATTGGGCTTAAAGCTTTAAAATGTTGGAAGTGACCCAGCACTGTCTTTCTCTCCATGGTGTGCAGCCGAGCACAGCCAAAGAGTTGAGAGTTGAGAGGAAAGTTTGGGAGGAGGAAAAATGGAAAAGGGAGGAATCCAAGAGCCAAAAAAAAGTAAAAGATTGTTAGAAAACTAGTTCTATCCTGACCGGAGAACAGCGAGGTCTGTGAGTTTAAAAAAGGCTTTTTCAGTCAATAACTCACCGGCAGACCCTCAATCATTAACCCTTCCTCTCTGTGTGTGGGGATAAGAAAACCAAGCGCACCCGTAATCAGAACCCCCTTTAAAATATATCTGCTCTGTCTACAACTCCAACCAACCCAAGTGCTGGCTGTTTCCTGTAGTAGTAACAAGATCAACACATGTAGCCAGTACAGGGAGCGCTTCATTCTTCACTTTCCTACAAACCCCTCCCCCACCTTTTTTACCCCCTGAGGAGGAGGCTATGTGCCAGGGGTCAGAAAAGAAGCGCACCCCTCAAAAAGACAGGATTTATGATCCTGCTGTATGTGTGTGTGTGTGTGTGTGTGGGTGGATATGTGTGTGTGTGTGTGTGTGTGTGAGGGGGTTTAGTGTACATGCGTGTGTCTATGTGTGTGTGTGTGTGTGAGTGTGTAAGTGTGTGTGTGTGTGTGTGTGTGTCTATGTACATGCATGTGTCTATGTGTGTGTCTGTGTACATGCGTGTGTCTATGTGTGTGTGTGTGTGTGTGTGTGTGTGTGTGTGTGTGTGAGTGTGTCTGTGTGTGAGTGTGTGTGTGTGTGTGTGTGTGTGTGTGGGTGTATGTGTGTGTGTGTGTGTGTGTGAGTGTGTAAGTGTGTGTATGGGTGAATGGGTGTGTGTGTATGTTTGTATGTACGCGTGTGTGTGTCTGTGTACATGCGCGTGTGTGTGTGTGTGTGTGTGTGTGTGTGTGTTGTCTCTGCGTGTGTGTGTGTGTGTGTGTGTGTCTCTGTGTGTGTGTGTGTGTGTGTGTGTGTGTGTGTGTGTGTGTTTGTCTCTGCGTGTGTGTGTGTGTGTGTGTGTCTGTGTCTCTGCGTGTGTGTGTGTGTGTGTGTGTGTGTGTGTGTGTGTGTGTGGAGAGGAAGACGGGCGGTATTTATATCCTGTGAGGCAGAAGTGTCAGAACCAGAACCAAGATAGGCAACAATAACTGGATCCAGGATTTCATTTAATAAGAAATATATTAATATATATTCAATTAAGATCCTAATTTATTCACCTATGAAAGTTGAAGCAGAGTTGAAATGGGGAGAGAGAGAGAGAGAGAGAGTGAGAGAGTGAGTAAGTAAGTGTGTAAGTGAGCGATAGAGAGAGAGAGAGAGAGATGGAGAGAGAGAGCGAGACAGATGGAGAGAGAGAGCGAGACAGAGAGAGTGTGTGTGTGTGTGTGAGAGAGAGAGGGAGACAGAGAGAGAGAGCGAGAGAGAGACGGAGAGAGAGAGAGAAAGAGACATACAGAGAGAGAGAGAGAGAGAAAGAGAGAGAGAGAGAGAGAGAGAGAGAGAGAGAGGAAGACATGCAGTCAATATAGTACACGCTCTATCCACTACACCACCGGAGCGCCCAAAACAAGTTGTTTTAAACTTCTGCAGGAGCTTTCTGGTAGTTGATATTATAGTGATTGAAGATAGATTACTTTTAGTAGTTGACTAGTGACACAACAAACTACAGACATTTTGGGCCATTAAAGGAAAGGAATTACTTTTTTTTTTAAACTGAATTTTTTGGCATTTTTATGCTTTTATTATAGTTTGTAGAGACAGAGATGGAATGGGGCAGAGAGGGGAATGACATGCAGAGAGCGACAGCAGGTTATTCTCTGCATGTCATTCTGCATGATTCTCAAGGCCAGGACACACCGGTCCGACTACCGACCGTCGCCAGAAAATGGAGTCTGCCGATGCCGCTGCAGCTTCACTCATAATGTAGGCTGTCATTATAACGGAGAGAAGCAGCTTCACTCTCCCCGACGCGGTCAAAAAAATGCGAGGAACACACCGAGCCGACTACTGACTTGCGCTTGCGCCGGATGTCATAGCTGTTATCATAATGTAGGCTGTCATTACAATGGAGAGAATACATGCTGCAGACACACACACACACACACACACACACCCGTGGCCACTCCTCGCCAAAACTACCTCGACTATTTCTGAAAACATGTGAAAACGTCATGCACGGACAACCTAATGCTGTGTGCTGATTGTGTTTAGCCTACATAACAATATGAACATTCTCCGATTCTGTCGACAGCTTCCTAAATCCTGTTGGACAAAGTGAAACTAATATCTGCTCCGCTGCCGTGGCAGAGCAGAGACGGACGAGCCCTCCACCAATCAGCTTGCTCCGACTGAAAGACTGGCCGACGCCGACTGAACATGTTGAATCGGCTGAAAAGAAGCCCGACGACATCTACGACGGCCGACGTCACCGAACACACCAAACAGATTTGTGTCCCCGCCCCCTCCAGACCCTCCCACCATGACCCCGCCCCCTCCAGACTCTCCCACCATGACCCCGCCCCCTCCAGACTCTCCCACCATGACCCCGCCCCCTCCAGACTCTCCCACCATGACCCCGCCCCCTCCAGACTCTCCCACCATGACCCCGCCCCCTCCAGACTCTCCCACCATGACCCCGCCCCCTCCAGACTCTCCCACCATGTTCGACGCCCGATTATTGGGCCGGTGTGTCCTGGCCTTAAATAAACTCAGTGGCATTTATTTTTTTGGCATGTGACTTTTTTGAATTATATTGGGTTATAATTTCATGTCAGATGTACATTGTCAATTTGATAATTTTTGCAAAATAAGTTTGAACTCCATTTTCTAAGAAGCTTTAATTAATCAAACTTGATTTCTCCGAATGGAAGCACTTATCTAGTTCATCCTCTTCCAGTGTGACTGTTTGTAATGCTACGCTATAGAAGTAGCTTCTTCCAGTGTGACTGTTTGTAATGCTACGCTATAGAAGTAGCTTCTTCCAGTGTGACTGTTTGTAATGCTACGCTATAGAAGTAGCTTCTTCCAGTGTGACTGTTTGTAATGCTACGCTATAGAAGTAGCTTCTTCCAGTGTGACTGTTTGTAATGCTACGCTATAGAAGTAGCTTCTTCCAGTGTGACTGTTTGTAATGCTACGCTATAGAAGTAGCTTCTTCCAGTGTGACTGTTTGTAATGCTACGCTATAGAAGTAGCTTCCCCAGAAATGTTCATTTCTACTGTTTATTTATTAAACTTTATTTAAAAATCTATTGAGACCGAGGTCGCACTTTGGATGGCGCCATGGGAACATAAAGTTAACTTAAAGTAGTAATAAAACAATAGTCAAGCAAAAAGCTAAAAAGAGAACTCTTAACACCATAGAACATGAGCCATTAAGAAAGACAAAAGAAAAAGCTCCCAGAGCAAATCAAAAAACTCTCCGAAATCTCAAATTTGGACAGAAAGTTTTTTATTGTCCAGATCAGAGACTAAAAAGGATAAAGTGAACTATCCCATCAGAGTGAATCCCACATGGGGAGAAGTCACGGGAATGGTGTGTCTCTGGCTCCACCTGGTGGATTCATCAGGAAGCACATGTAAGGTTTAACATCAGCTCTGTCATACGTCCTCTTAGAGAAATGTCTTCCTCTTAAAACGAGAATTTGCTCAGAAAGAGAAATCCTACTAAAAAGGAACCAAGCTACACATTTGATGGGTCACTTCTCATCCATCTCACCAATCTTGGTTCCTACTCCCACCTCTGATCATGAAGGCTGGGTCCTAACATAAATAACAAAGCTACATATCTGTTCAAATGTTCATAAAAACACTTGATACCAAAGTAAAACACGATACAAACCAAGACAAGACAAAGAACATACGGACCATGACAGTACACCCCCTCTGGAAGGCATGGAAGGTGGTCCCCTCTGGAAGGCGTAGAGGGTGGTCCCCTTTTGGAAAGCAGTCCCCATTTTGGAAGGTGGTCCCCCTCTGGATGGCGGTCCCCCTCTGGAAGGTTTAGAAGGTGGTCCCCCCTCTGTCCCCCATAAGACAGGGGAGACAACGAGGCCCAGGTGAAACACATTAGGGAGGGACCAGTAATCAGACAGGAGGGAAACTTGACAGGACATGGGGAGAAACAAGACAGAAATACCAAAGTAAAACAGGAAACACATCAAAACAAGACAAAAAACAGACAGACCATGACATCCAAATTCAGTTTTGCATTTAATTTGGAAATCATCGTCTCAGAGTCTAGAGGAGTTCATTTAATGAGCAGTGGTTTAAATACCACCTAGTTTGTTGATTTTTGGTAAAAAGCATTTTCTTTTAGGTTTAAAGTTTTTCTCTCATTAACAACCGTCTCTTTCTACAGGGCCTTTGGCAGGAGCTGTTGACCCAATTATCCGAAACCGGGTGAGTGGATAACAATGAGTTGTATGAGTTGAGTTGCTAAAGGTGTCAAAATCACTTTTTTAATCTTTTAGATTTTTTTCTTTTGCTTTATTAGACAGGTTTTTGGAGAGACAGAGTTGAAATGGGGCAACTAGAGGAAGACATACCAGTGTCCCCTCAAAATCACTTTTTGTCAAAAGTAGTGAATATCTCGAAACGATCTGCATATGCACTGAATAAACAAACCAGTGTTACCACTACCTGGAGACCATCAACATACTGTATGATGTGCCCTCTAGAACAAGACAATTCAATGACTTGCCTAAATGAGTGCCCTTATAGTGCCCTTCTGGCACCCTTATAGTGCCCTTCTGCCCATCTGGTGTCTCCATGGTTGAAAAAGTGTTGCTAAAGTGCCCTCTATGGTGGTGACAACGAGAGAAAGTGCCTTATTGGCTGCCCTTTAAACGTGAACAAAAATGATTGAGTGCCCTAGGTTGCCCCTCCATACAATAGGCCTAAATGATGATGATGTGCCCTCTGGAGCAAGAATATGGCAAACCAATTAAAACATGTTGTGGTTAGCTAATGAGGTGCAGACACTCCTCTCTTTGGTAGCTGACGAACGGGGAACGTGAAAGAGGCGTTGCTTTCATGTGGCGTCGCCATGACAAACAGCTACATCGAGTGGTATTTAAATCTCCACTGGATAACAAAGCAAAAAGCGGATGAAGAGTATGTCCGTACCCATAGTGGAAAAGAGCAAGTAGATGCCAAGTTATTTTTTGAGCGTTCAAGATCCGGTCCTCATTCCAGTGCAGGTTATGTCATGACAGAGAGACGATCACCTCAACATGAAGGAAAACTTCCTTCAATATTTCCGTAACTGGCTGTCAGCGGTCAAAGACTGTATGGTAGCGGCACATTGATTTTTCTCCAGTCTAATTTTGACTTAAATGGCAGTTAAGATGAAAGCAGCAAGGCATCCTCCCTTCTTTGCCTATAATGAAAGTGCACAATGATGTGAACAACTCATGTTGGTGTTTATAAAGTCGCTAGACTAAGGGAAAACAGTGTCTTTGAAACTCAATTTTTTGAGACCCCCCCCTTTTAGTTGTATGAGCCCAACTTTTTTTTTTTACATCTACAAACACAGTGTTTGGTGTTTCGTTACATTACATTTTATGTAATACGTTGTCCAGAATGTGCTCTTTTTATTTGTTCGCCCCTGCCCTTCAAACAGTCTGAGTCCGTCACTGTGTAAATGCTACATGTTTTCTTCCATGCCCCCGGACCCCCCAACAAGGACCAGGGTCCCTCCCATAGTATCCCAAAATCCTGTGGGAAACACTGAATTCCTTAAAAGGTTTTTGCCATTAATTGTATGTGTGCAGAATAGTCAGTTTACCTGACTGGATAGGGAGGAGTGTTATGGGGCCCATTACAACTCTGGGCCCAGGGGCTCATAATCCGTCTATGAACCAACTGGATTCCACAATATATTTTTTTATTCGCAGGGAGCATGCACAAGCATGAGTTAGAAGCAAAAGTAAAATACCTGAGACAAGCTCTGCTCTGTTGCTGCAAACTATAAACACTTCTCTTTAAAGTTGCTATGAGGAACTTTCTCTGCTCCTTTGGACAAAAGCAGTAGTGTTTTTACCACGCCAGCTGTTGTTCCTGGGTGAGTGTATACCCATGACAAAGGCATTAAGAAAAACTTTATTAAAATAGCATTCTTTGCACTGATGGTCTCGTTTGCTGTTACATGTCATTTATGATCATCAGAGGAAAAATTAGACTGATTCAGAAATATTTAAAAGTTCCTCATAGAGACTTTACTTTAAATAGAAGAGCAGTGCAGTGAGCAGAATTATTGCACCCCACGTTTTGTTTAATCAATAAATCAACCTTTATTTATACAGAGCTTTTTGTGATAATTGCAATACAAGATAAAACAAAAAATATAAATAAGCTACACAGTACACACACATCACTGGATAGCAAACATAATACAAACTGTCTTGTACACACATACACACAATACATGAAACAGATAAAGATTACACAAAGTAATATGTATGTATATGCAATGAGAAAATTATGTATTGTGTGTAATTGTCTGGAAGAATAATAATAAATAAATAAAAATAAATAAAGATTAAAAATGTATTAAGGACAAATAAATAATCTATTCCTCTTCATGGTGAAATAATAAAAAGTTTGAGTCCGACCGATTCTTTTGGGGAAGTCCACTGTATTATGAAATAGCAGAAAGCCCCGCAACACACACACACACCGACACACACGCACGCACACACAAAAAACACAAACACGCGCGCGCGCACACACACACACACACACACACACACACACACAGGTACAGTATGTTGACAGTGTGTGGACTTTCCCCTGTGTAGAAAGAGGAACGTGAGCCTTTATAAATCACAGCACAGCTCTGCATCTCTACTGAAATCTGGTCAGACCAAAAGACGTGAAGATGAAAGAAGTCGTGGTGTTTCTGGGTGAGTAGAACAATTAAACATGAGTAGAACAATTGACTTGATTTGGTTTGTAAAGGTCTTATTATTAGTATGTTTTGAATAGCATTGTTGAATCATACAAACATTTTTAGAATATGTACAAGTTTCAATTGAGACTCAGACTCTCTCTCTCTCTCTGTGTGTGCAGGGCCGTCGTATAGGGGGTAAATGTTATGACGATTATAAGGGCCCACAGCCAGCTAGGGCCCACACAGCCCCCAGTAGAATCTACGACAAAATGATTATGCATATAGTGAACTAATATATAATCATACGAATGAGTCCAAATTAAAACAAAGCCACAAGTCATACGATATTCTAATTTTAATAATGTCAATAACCCCCTTGGCCCCTTCTTAAAAAATGGTTTGGTCCACCACGCGGTTCGTTCTTCCTCATTGGAATTAAGTGAGCGTGAGCGAACTCCAGCAGGGCGAGGATGCCCCCAAAAAAGCACAAGTTCGCACACCAGATAAGAGTTGAGAAGGAGGCCAGGAGTATAAGCAGCAGAGCAGGGGCCATCAAAAACTTTTTTCCTAAGAATGGTGAGAGTAAAACTACAGAGGGAGGCTGAAACAATTAGCCTGCTACTTGTTCATTCATAACATTACCTTTGACGGGGTGCAGGCTGAATCCTACGTTAGCTGTCATTTGGCCGCGCTACACTCTGATCAAGTCGCCAGTTCATAAAAAAAAAATCATTCATTGTAGAGCAACGGTTCCTACAGTGACTATGTGTTTAAAACATATTACTGTCTGACAGTGCTCCAGTAGCCTATGCGCCCATTCAGAGGCTGCATTGAATTGTATTATGACGCATTCAACTTCTACTCGGTAATTATGAGCATCTGACGGTGGTCAGTTCAGGGCCGTCTGACTGCGGACAGGCTTGGGGGGCCCAAGGCAGAGGGGGGTGCACCCAAAAAAAATAAAAAGTATTTTTATTTTTTACTGGCTCAATATGGCCCCTGATCTTTGAAGGCCCAGAACATTTTTATTTAGGAAGAAAAAAACGGATATCAGGGGCCTTTCATTCGTCAGTACATTTTTGTTATTTTTTAAATAACATTGTTCAGGACTACGAAGATCGCCGGCCTATATTGGGCCATTAAAAAATACAAACGAAGGGAAAAAATTCCTGAAGCTGGCTGGATTTTTTAAACATGTACATTTCTTCTTTCTGCTTTTTGGTCATTCTGTGTCTATACATTATTCTAGAAAATAGTACTAAATAGCTTATATAGGAAACAGTTGATTTAGCCTTAGTTTTCTCCTCAAAGTGCACCAGATTGATGAATTTTACTTTAACATTTAAAAAAAAATCTTCCGGGGATCTCCCCCGGACCCCCTACAAGGTCCAGGGTCCACGACACAGTCTCCCAAATTCCTGTGAGAAACACTGTGTGTGTGCATGGTTATTAAGAGTCATTATACCAGGGGTTTTGTTCAAGTATGCGTAATGATTTGGTCATTCATCAATAGAAACATTGTCTTGTTATCTGGCTCAGAGAGGGACCAGTCACTCATAAGTTTTGGACTATAGACAAACATAGCTTTTACATGTTTGTATTGTAAGACCGCCTCTCAGAGGGCCCATCAGGACTTCCTGTATAGGGGCCCAGAATGTGGTGCAACGCCCCTGTGTGTGTGTGTGTGTGTGTGTGTGTGTGTGTGTCTCCAGCTGTCCTGTGTTGTGTGTGTGAAGGTGTGAAGTTCGGTCAGCTGTGCGATGGAAACCCTGACAACGAAAGGAGGACGTCAGACAGATATGGATCTGGACACTTTGGAGCGCCACGGTAACTACAACTATTCTGTTGCATTTTGGGAAATGTAGGCATCAGGTTTGTTTCCATTTTCTCAAAAAAAAAGACTTAGCCTATTAGAGAAGGAAATGAAGGAAAACACTTTAGTGAAGTAATAGTGCGTAACTTTTTCATATAAATGAGTGTTGATTATATTCAAGCCATCTCCAAATGAGTTTACACAAAGTTGATAAAGCCTATCAGCTCCACAAAACTCTCTCTGTATTTCTAAGTGTGTCAGCGTTTACAAACTGGTGCCCTTCCCCTCCCCCCCGACAAGTGGTGCAGGAGCTCAGAGAAATCCCAAGAAGAGCCCAAGAAATGTTTCAGTTGTTGATTCTATCAAACTTTATTTATAGAGCACTTTTCATACAAGTAAATGTAACACAAAGTGCTTAAAACAACCCCCCCTCCTCTCCCACGACACACCCCGACATATTCATAGACGAGATAGATAAAACAGTAGGTTGTTCTATTCTACTGCTAAGAAAAAACCTGGGCATACAGCAGAAGGTATAAAGCAACAGAAGTTACGCACTATAGCTTTAAGTATAATACAGTATTTTAAAATGCTTCATTACAAGTACATCTGGATATCTGCTGCTGTTTCTCAGAGGTAAAATCGACCCCTAGATCCAAAAGCCTGTGAGTGTTAAAGGTGCAGTGTGTAATATGACATCATCAAGAAAGTTCTACAAAGTTCTAGAATGCAACGCTCCCTGGGTAACCCCAACCCTTTAGAATAATAACAGAAGCTACAGTGGCCTTCAAGGACAAGAACAATTCTAAATTTTAAACAATGCTCCTGATGACATTCCAACTATGACCCTTCAAGATGGCGGCACTAGGCCTTGGTCCAAGATATGCAGAAATATGGACATATATGAGACCCTTTCTAAGGGAAACAAAAATAATAAAAAAAAAAAAAAATCAGCTATTATGCACTAAATTAAATGTCCGTATGGATATTATAATTACTTTCTACAAAATCTGCTAGGAAATAAGACCCAAAATTCCACTCACTGCAGGTTTAATGGATTAGTCATAACACTTACAGATGACGTGTTGTCTGCTGCTGTGTTTCAGAGGAATCGGGACACACACAGGATTGGACATCAAATGCAACGATGGACAAAGTGTCTTTGCTCCGTTTGACGTGTACCTCGATGGACGATCCGTCCCCCACCATGGCGTACCCAACCTGGGCGCCATCAACGACGGCATCCTAATGAGAGGAGAGGGTAGGTTTCACAATAACAGCAGAGTTTTTTTTTTAAGCTTATTTTTTGGCATTTTCAAGCTTTATTAGACAGTACAGAGTTGAAATGGGGAGAGAGGGAGAGAGAGAGAGAGAGAGAGAGAGAGGGAGAGAGAGAGAGAGAGAGAGAGAAAGGGGGGATGACCTGCAGTAAAGGTCCACTGGTCGGATTTGAACCCGCGACCACTGCAACGAAGGCCGGAGCCAATATGGTACGCGCTCTATCCACTACACCACCAGAGCACCCCAACCTCCGTGTTTTATTCACCACAATAATTAGGATTACCACTTAGATACTCAAAGAAATTCATCAAAATTATTAAAAAAAAACACAAACGGCAAGTGCCTTACAACAGTTGTGCGGATGTGTGCCAAGAAGCAACAGTAGTGCCTCTTGCAGACACACTGAATAATAACAATTTGTCAAACTAATATTTTTAAAACTGCGATGAATCGATTACAATTTCCATATTTAAATCACAATTATACAAAAAAAAATTATTGCATATTTGAAATTCTATTATGTTGCATTTCACAACAGTGTTTAGGTCCATATTTACAATGTAAAGCCATTGCATCTTGCTTTGGAATCAGATGAATGCAAATAAAAATTGACGTTTAGATTTATTTATTTATATCTAAGCTTCCTCGTTATTTAACTGAATAGCTGCAAATCTCAGATGGGCTTTATCAGACCCGCTCCACTGACATGCTTATGCTTTATGTCCCACAAGCCCGGTCTGAGCTAGGAAAGACAGCTTTTAGCTTCAGTGCCCCTGACTCCTGGAACAATTTACAGCAACAAATTAAACTAAATAACTTCATATCCTTTAACCAATTTAAACAAACTATTTTAAATCTGCCAAACTCTACCTGTAACTGTTTTAATTAGGCTATATTGTACTTTCACCCATTTAATTTTAATTGCTACCACTTAATCTTCACCACTGTGTAAATGTTTCAATTGTTTTTCTCTTCACCTGTTGTTGTGTATTTGATGTATTTGCGTTGAATATTGTTTATGTATTGTTGTTTTTCCTTTGAATTTGTTTGAACTCGACACCATTGTAAATGAGGGTCAGCCCTCAACTGGTCTCTGGAGGATAAATAAAAGTTAAATGAAATGAAATGAAAATGAAAATTTAAAAAAGTGGAAAACAGAGAAAGTTCTTTGATTCTTGGATTGATATGACTTTTTTAATTTTTTTCGAACATGTAAAAGAAAAACAGAAATGTCATACAGATAAATAATAACATTACCCACAATAGAAAGCATAATACATGACACACACTTGCTGATTGGAATAACATTGTGTGTGGTGTGTTTCAGGTCTGTGTTTCAAGCTGTTCTACATCCAGCCTGTTAAGACCGCTGGCTTAGTGAGGAAAGGCGAGAAGCTCGGCACCATGGTTTCCATGCAGACCTTCTACCCAGGGATCACCTCACATGTCCACGTGCAGATGTGTTGGAAGAAGACAGACCCTACACCCTACTTCTAATGCTACGTGTGTGTGTGTGTGTGTGTGTGTGTGTGTGTGTGTGTGTGTGTGTCTGTCTGTCTGTCTGACTGACTGTCTGTCTGTCTGCGCGTGATGTACAGATGTGTGACTTAACGATACTTCTAATGCTACCTAGATGCTTCTCAATACATACTTTCCCCTTGTGTCCACATTCAGTCACAACAGTCACTTTCTTTTATAAAAATCAAGGTCAATGTAATTTGAAATGTCACACATTAATTTCCTGTGTATTTGTTGATAGCCTGTTTATGCACTGTATGATAGTCTGTTTATGCACTGTATGACAGCCTGTTTATGCACTGTATGATAGTCTGTTTATGCACTGTATGATAGTCTGTTTATGCACTGTATGATAGTCTGTTTATGCACTGTATGATAGTCTGTTTATGCACTGTATGTTATTTGTATTTTAAACAGCAGTTTACAGAATGTGTCTAAAGACAAATTTCCTCCGGGACTATAAAGTTAATCTTAAAACTTTTATCTAATCTGAAACTACAACAAACTCACAGTTCAAATATGAACTTTTCACCAAAACGTTTGAATGAATATCCAAATGTCAAATGGAAAGTGACAGACAGCCCTTATCCACAAATACTCTTTCTATGCTAAAATCACCCTGTTTTCAATGACTAATAAATCCTGAAGAGCATTATTGTTGGTGTGTGTTTCTTCGGCCTTTTCAAGCTTTATTAAACAGTACAGAGTTGAAATGGGGAGACAGGGAGAGAGAGAGAGAGAGAGAGAGAGAGAGAGAGAGAGAGAGAGAGAGAGAGAGAGAGAGGGGGGATGACCAATGAGTTGTATGAGTTGAATTGTTAAAGGTGTCAACATTTAATTTTTTTCTTTTTTCTTTTTCTTTTACACTCTCAGTCCTCAGGCATGAGGAACTCTGGGAAATCATGAGATCTTAATCTCAGGGGGAAGTAAACAACGTACCTGGAGTCACGGCAGACTGTTTCTGTATGAATCCAAACCTGGATCTTTGTATAGAGCTGTGACAGTCTGAACAGAACCAGAACACAGTTTCACCACCAGCTGATTTGGGGTTTTAGAGGGTTAGGGTTAGATGGTGGGAAAGCAATGAAATAGGTTGTCCCTGAGCATTGAACCAGACCTGGAGGCCCTCGATGGGGGCTGCAGCGGTGTTAGCCACAGGCTCATGACCCAAAGAACTAGATCGCGGGTACAAGCGGTGGAGATGTGTTTTCTCAGGAGGGGGGCTGGTGTCTCCCTTAGAGACAGAGAGAGAAGCTCAGTCATCAGAGTAGAGCCGCTGCTCCTTTGGTAGAAAGGAGCCAGTTGAGGTGGTTCGGGCATCTGGTACGGATGCCCCCTGGGCGCCTCCCTGGGGAGGTGTTCCAGGCACCACCAAGATCCAGGACTAGGAGATTATATCTCCACACTGGCAACACCTCGGGATCCCCCAGTCAGAGCTGGTTGATGTGGGAAGGAAAAGGGAAGTTTGGGGTCCATGATGGAGCTTTTGTCCCTGCGACCCCCTGTGGGCCCATCCTGGATGAGATGAGATCTGTCTATTACGGGTAAGAAAAACAACCATTTCCTAGTGTCACAAACTATTTCCAGTTTGACCTGTTCAACCAATAACACAAACTCATTGTTTTAGTGTGTGGGAAAAAAAAGCTTCACACTTCACCTGTGCCACTGTGTGTTGTGTGATTGGTCGGACTGGTGTGACATCACAGTCCTATGGAGATAACCAGTGAACTCATGAGACAACGCCACAGAGTCTCAGTCTGACCTGCAGGTGACTTCAGACAGGTAAGCCTTCAACTATACACTCTAAGTTTTAGCATTCAACTATATATATATATATATTATTATTATATTATATATAAATGTTGTCATTTTGAAAGAATATTTGTTCTATACTATGTACTAGTTACATGCAGGCTGACAAATATAATGTACGCTCTTTACGAGTTGCCAAAAGCCTGATTATGTTCAGGACAGATTTGTGGTGGAAATTAAACTGGTGTCTGCACTTAAAGGTTCTACAAGGAACGTTTAAATATTAATAGTCTAATATTTCCTCTGATGATCATGAATTACAGCAAAAGAGACCATCAGTGCAAAGAATGCTATTTTTATAGTTTTTCTTAATGCCTTTGTCATGGGACCCTCACCCTGGAACTATAGCTGGCATAATAAAGGACACTACTGGTTTTGTCCAAAGGAGGTGCAAGAATTAACAAAAGCTGAAAGTTCCTCGGAGCACCTTTAAAGGCTGAAGACAGTATTTTCCTCTTAACAGCCGGTTTACATATAATAATTATTTTAAGTGTTTCGGTATTTGGTGTTGTGAGCCTTTAAGGCTGCAGGAGTGCAGGGCAGACTAACATGATGTGCAGGTATCGAGGGGAGGTAAAGCAGTGCGCTTCATCATCCTCCCAAAAACTTCGGAGACTAAAATAAAAAGTCTGTAGATCTAGTTTTAGCAGCAACTTGTCAAGACATAAATAGTCCAGCTGAGTGTGTAGAACTGAATGGTTTCAGCAGCGAGTGCATTGATCACTATCACCAAGCTGAGGTTGTATTAAAGCTGCAGTTGAGAGTTTCAGCCGTTGGGATTCCAAGCGCCCAACACACAGACTGCTAGGGTCGTGAATGCTCACGCAACTGACGCATCAACGCTGTTGCCAAGTGAACGGACAGTCCCACAGCCAATAAGAACGGAGAATCTGAGCATGAGCGGTGGCAATTTTTGGGGGCAGCACACAGAGGCAGCAAAGTGATGAAAACATATTTTCAGACCACTTCACCTACATATAGCTGAATGGCTATTATGACAGTTTTGCCAAATATTACAGTGAAAAAATTATCAACTCTAGCTTTAATGCCCACAGTAGCACTGTGAGAAGCAGATTGTATATTTGTATATCTGATTGTCAAGTCTGATACAATTCTTGGGGGATGTTGTCACTGTCACTTTTCTTTGGCTTTCGTCATGATGTTTGTCGGGGTTGTGAAGTGAAGATACAGGACGGTCCAGTTTTTTATCTGTTCTGAATCTGCACATGAACAATAAATTGAAAACTACATTTTGAATTCTTTTTAGGATATAAAAGCAGCTCATCAGCGATCCAGACGGACTGACATCACGATTTTAAACCAGTAACTTCAGCAGATCTCTGACAATGAAGGTAAAGTTCACATGTTTCTGTGTTTTATCTCTGTATGCTAACGGGTTCTTTTAAATGCTCATGATGCCCAACAGTCGACGTGAAGTCACAGAATTAAATTAGATGAAAATAAAGGTAAATTAGGTAACAAATATGGTAGTGCTGTCAATAGATAAAAACATTTAATAGTTAATCTCACAATTTCCTGTAATTAATCTAGATTAATTGATCAATAAATTAATCGCGATTAATCTCATTTTTCTACTTCAGACAGAAGCTTGTTGCAGATATTTCTTCACTTCCGGCTTGTCGAGGGTGAACAGCTATTACTGAGAGCAGCGGAGAATTCAGATTCTGAAAATCTCTAAAAATCTCTGGAGATGTCCAAAAAAGGAAAAAACACTGATAAGGAAGAGGACAAAGGCTTTGCCGAAGAAATGAAAAAACAGTTGGCAGACTTGAAGAAAGGAATGTTGGCAGAGTTGAAGAGAGAAATAAAAAGTGAGAGGGAGACGGAGCGAGCACAGCGGAAGGCTGAGCTGGCTGGAATTATGGAAGAATGGATGGGGCGTTTTGATGTAAAAATCAAAGAGAAAATTGCTGCTGGTCTGAAGCCACTGATGATCGAATTGAAGGAACTTCATGCCGTCAATGTGAAGAAAGATCAGCTCTTGAAAGAGCTTGGAGATAAAATTGATGAACAGGATCAACAAGCAAAAAACAGAGATGTAATACTGACTGGAATTACTATTAAACCAAGGTCGTATGCAACTGCCGTGAGTGGAGATGAAGAGGGCGATACAGGGTATGTGTCGGTGGAAAACCAGGTTGAAATGTTCCTGAAAAGCAAAGGCATTAGTCTGGATCTGGAGAACGTGGATTCCTGTTTTCTTCTCCCGAAGGGAAAATTAACCAAAAAGCGTGCTGTCATTTTGAAATTCGTGAGTAGAAAGCATAAGATAAATTTGCTCAGTCAAGGCAGGAAGCTTAAAGGCGAACTAATTGGAATGAGTGAAAATCTAACCAAGAGAAACGCTTATCTGGCCTACCAAGCAAGAGGATTAAAAAAGGTGGACAGGTCCAACAAACCTGGACGAGAGATGGAAGAATCTTCATCAAAATGAATGGAGCTACACCTGAAGAAGCTAAAATTGTGCAAATCAGAACCGAGGAAGATCTGGTTCAATTCCGGAGGGAAGAGGACCTGAACGACTCAAGCAGAGAGGATGAGTAACACAACTGATTGGATAAATGATCATGAAAGGCTGGAGTTATTAGCTAATCATTATGTGGATCCCACATTTTCGGACCCAAATGAAATAATTGACCCAGACAATCATTTCTACAATATCGGGAAAAAAGACTGTCATTACCATACTGAGGATCAATTCATAAGACACTTTCATTCAAATGGAAAATTGTCCATCATTCATTTTAATAGCAGAAGTCTCTACACAAATTTTTCACAGATTAAGGAATATCTACAGAAATTCAGCAACCCGTTTAACATCATTGCCGTATCAGAAACATGGATTAATGAAGGCAAAGGCATGGACTTCCAATTAAAGGGGTATAAACTGGTTTGTGTCAACAGAATGAACAAGAGAGGGGGAGGAGTGGCCCTTTTTGTGGATGAAAATATAAGGTTTGAAATCGTAAATAGCATGTGCACTGCAATTGATAACCTATTGGAATGTGTGACTATTGAAATTCTAATGAAGGACAAGTGTTTAATTATCAGCTGTGTGTACAGAACACCCGATTCAAAAATGGAAGACTTTATAGAATACGTGGGAGAACTATTTTCTAAGTCAAATCAAAAGAAGATATTTATCTGTGGGGATACAAACATTGATTTACTAAATACTACTAATTCACTGACTGAAGAATTTGTAAATACTTTGCATGTTATGGGTATTCAGCCCTTAATTACAAGGCCAAGCAGGATTACAGTAAAGAGTGCCACATTAATAGACAACATATTTACGAATGTTATGGGGGATGAAATAGAAAGTGGACTCCTGATTAATGACATAAGCGACCATTTACCTGTTTTTGCTATATACGATTGGAAACAAAAGTTGCAGCAGAGAACAAACAAAGAGATATTTGTAAGGTTGGAAACTGATGAGAGGATAGAAGCACTGAAAAATGACTTATTGACGCAAAGTTGGGACTCTGTATACAAGGGGAAGGATGTTAATGCAAGTTTCGATTTATTCCTGCAGATATTTCAAAGGCTGTATGATAAAAATTGTCCACTTAAAAAAAGGGCCTTAAAGCAAAGACATGATAAACAGTGGCTAACTAAATCCTTGATAAATGCTTGCAAAAAGAAAAATACATTGTACAAAAGATTCATAAAAGCAAGGACACCAAAGGCGGAGTTAAAATATAAAATCTATCGTAACAAGCTAAATAGCATTCTCAGAGACTGTAAAAAGAAATATTATGGTAAGTTGTTAGAAACAAATGCAAATCAACCCAAAAAATTGTGGGACATAGTAAATACAGTGTTAAGAAATGACAGCAGAATACATAATTATCCTCAGTATTTCCATGAAAATAACGTTAAGTTTGAATGCATGAACACTGCGGTAAATAAACTAAATGAATTTTTTGTTAATATTGGACCTAATTTAGCAAAAGGGATCTGTGGGAAGAGTGTAGGGGAGTCTAGTGAAAACGAAGCGTCTCTTCAACACTCCTTGTTTTTGAAGCCAGTCGAGGCCAACGAGATAAGGGAGATATTGCTTGGAATGAAAACAAAGACCTCTAGAGACGCGCTAGGGTTTCACATGAAAGTAATCAAATCAGTGCAAGATACTATTATTAAACCGTTAACACACCTTTTTAACCTATCTTTTCAAACAGGCATTTTTCCTTCTAACATGAAAGTAGCAAAGGTTATACCATTACATAAGAATGGTGATGAACATTCATTTACTAATTATAGACCAGTCTCACTTTTAACACAATTTTCTAAAATTCTGGAAAAGTTATTCAGCAATAGACTTGATGAATTCATTACTAAACATCAACTTCTGTATGACAGTCAATTCGGCTTTAGAAAGAATCATTCCACCGCACTGGCCTTGGCTGAATCGGTAGAAATTATTAGTAATGCTATTGATCACAAATTGTACTCTATAGGAATTTTCTTAGACCTCAAAAAAGCATTCGACACTATTAATCATGACATCCTTCTTAATAAACTGGAGAATTATGGCATTCGAGGTTTGGCACATGACTGGGTCAGAAGTTATTTACATGACAGGAAACAATTTGTGAAATTAGGGGAGTTCACATCGACATGCTTAGATATTGTTTGTGGGGTCCCTCAGGGGTCAATCTTGGGGCCGAAATTATTCCTGCTTTATATAAATGACATATGTAAAGTGTCAAAAGTCTTAAGGTTAATTTTATTTGCTGACGACACAAACATCTTCTATTCGGGGAAAGATCTGAATAATATGGTTGAGATCGTAAACATTGAATTGACTAAGTTACATGAGTGGTTAAACCGAAATAAGTTATCACTAAATTTAGAAAAAACTAAATTCATGATGTTTGGCAGGAGAGCATCAGATGTCGCTGTAAAAATCAAGGTAAATGGGATTGAAATTCAAAGGGTCAAGCAACACAAAGTCCTAGGGGTAATAATTGACGATAAATTAAGCTGGAAACCACAAGTTAGCCATCTCAGGGGCAAAATAGCCAGGAGTATTTCTATACTTTGGAAAGCACAACATTGTTTCAATCAAAAGGCCTTACTTGTATTATACTGGAGTTTAGTTTCCCCACATCTGCATTACTGTGCTGAAATATGGGGAAACACTTACAAAGGTACATTGCACCCGTTGGAGATTCTTCAAAAGAAAGCAATACGAATTATTTACCAAGCCAATTACAGGGCACACACTAATAACTTTTTTATTGAAGGTAGAATTCTCAAATTACGTGATGTGGTAAATTACCACACAGTACAAATTATTTACAAGGCTTCAAAAAAAGCCTTCCAAACAGTTTACAAGTAATGTTTGAAGACAGAGAAGTTTTGCATGATTTAAGAAGAAAAGATAAATTCACTGAGAAAAATATACGGACCACACTTAAATCCTTTTCGATTTCTATAAAGGGTATTAAGCTGTGGAATGGACTTGATGAAGTTGTCACAGGGAGTTGCAGTTTGCGCAATTTCAAAGCAAATTATGTTTCAAAAATTATTGAAAATTACAGACTAATAACCTGAGTACAATGTCAATGTCACTTACATATCAATATTGTAAAGAATAATACAGGCCAGCTGTCAGACTTGTTTTTGAATACTTTTGCAGAAGTGTTTTGACTACCAGTTAAGAATTGGAACAGGCCAAATACAAGGCCACTTCACACTTTATACACTTGGCATTGTCACAGAGAAACTGAACTGTGCTGAACTGATCTTAAAAGCTGAAGCAATTACATTAAAATTGATTGTGTATTGGACTGCAGATTCTTAAAAAAAAAAAAAAAAAAAAAATGTATGTGTATGTATGTGTATATATGTGTATATATATATATATGTGATATATGTATGTATGTATATATATATATATAGCTATATATAAAAAAAAAAATGTTTTTTGTTTTATTTTTATTTTCTGTAACAGTAACTGTGTATCTGAATTCGAATTTGATGAAAATGGGGGCGGTACCTGATAAGCCTTTGGCTTCTTCCGTCTCCCTTCGGACAACACAAAGTATGATGTATGAATATTTTCAAGAGAAAATTGTGTATTGTGTGGAATTGTCCGAAAGAATAATAAATAAATAAATAAATAAATTTACTTGAGTAAAATCATGGAATTAATGTAGAATTAGGACTGGGCGATATGGGCTAAAATATTCTTTTGTGCTTTCCATTGGAACAATTTGAAACTTGCACGTGGCAAAGAGTTTGTGCATTTTATTGATTGTTCCACATCGTTCACCACTCCCATACAATGGATCCAGCACTATTTTATTTAGAAACAAATGTGTCTTTTTCCATCTTCTGTTAAACTGTAATCTGGGAACACTAATAATGACTCATTACAACAACTAATTAATTGATTTCCACCAGTAACCCCCTGAAGATATCAGCCTGCTGCCCAGTGGCGATTCCAGGGGAGGGGGGGGGGGGTGGGGGAATCCTGAAATCTTATCTTCCCCCCCCCTCCCCAGATCTGATATATATATTTTATTCATGTTTTTCTTCCTGATTAGGAAGCCTAGTTCAGAGATGATATGTAATTATTTTTTTCTTCCACTACAGTAATGGTAGGACTGTGGCCACTAGAACTGGTCTCAGGTCAGCACAGGTCTTGAAAACGGCATAAGTGTGCGTGCCCCGCCAGATTTTTTCAATTAAAAAAAATATATATTTTTTTTTTGCATGCATATAGGCTAATTTCAATTATTATATATTATTATTATATTTCATAAATAAAGCTTTATTATTTTAGCAAGATATTTGGTCAGTTGCCCTCATAACATTATCAAATCTAGTGGTCATCCGTCCCTCAGTCCAGTTATTAAGCATCTGGCTGCTAGCAAATAATGTTGTTTTGCTAAATTTACTATTCATCTGAACTGAAACAAATGTTGACTTTTTCCTTTATTCTCTTCACCAGAATGCACCAGACCCTAGAATAGTAGGCTTTATTTTATAAAAAATACAGGAACATTTACTTTACATAGACTTTAAGTTAATTGTTCACAATAAACGGTGTGCACCTCCCTTGGTGCTGCCATGGACCTATTATAAGAGGCTGCCCATAATAAATATGCTGCCGTGGTTGTGTGATGTCGGACCAAAAGAAGTAGGAAGGAAAGGAAGTACACAAAACTGCGTTAATGGAGTTTTTTTTTAAATGTTACATAATTTAAATTAATCTCCTAAATTAACACATTCATTTTGACAGCCCTAAAATATACATTTCTTCTGTTCGCACCAGTCCCTGAAAACCAATAAAACCACCATCTACAGGCCGTAATGTAAACACAGTAGAGAAGCTTCAAATCTTTCTCCATCTCAATCATCTCAACTTCTGCTCTGTTCCAGCTGGTGTTAGTCCTCCTCCTCATGGCTCCAGTGTTGATCAGCTGCACTGAGCTCGTCCTGCCTGTCGACTGCAGTGACGTCCACAGCAGAGACAATAAGAGCCCCAGTGGAGTGTACACCATCTATCCCATTGGATCCACATCTGCTGTACAGGTAAACTACATCCTCTAGTGCACACACATTCACCTTTAGTTTCTAAAGATGTTGTAATTGTAGCAACAAAATAATTTAAAGTAACGCTTACAGCATGTTTGAATGCACTGACTTTTTTTGTTAAGTTAAGTTAAGTGCAGAGAGACAGAGATGAAATGGGGTAGTGAGGGGAATGACATGCAGAGAACGACCCGGGCTGGATTCTAACCCGGGTGTGCTGTGAAGAGGACTGAGACTCTATTGGGGGGGGGGGGGGTTTAACCACCACACCATGAGCACCCCACTTGAATTGACTGTTTTGTGATGACTGTGTTTGTTTGCAGGTGTACTGTGACATGGAGTCAGCTGGAGGGAGCTGGACGGTGAGTTTATCTGATGCAAATTAAAGGGACACTTGACAGCAATCTCCTAAAAAACTCAAAGTAACTACTTACACATAATCCCTCTGTCCCTAAGCTGAATTTGGTTTCTTTTGCTCCGCTGGAATGTTTCTGTGCGTCAATCAATTGAGCAGGTGGAGGCGTGTTTTACCCTCAACCGATAACAGCACGGGGCTCAAGTCACGGTGCGAAGCTACTTTACTACCCCCCCACTAGTTTAAAGACCCCCCTATTCCAATGGGAACGGTTTCACCCAGCATTTAGACCTGGGTCAATTGACTCTGCAGTAGACACAGGTTTTGCTCACCTGGGCTCAGGGTTTTGTATGACCCAAGTTTGCCTTTAATATTCATCTCCTTTTCAAGATGTTTTGTTTCATTCCAATAAACTGAACTGAAATTGTACAGCATGAAAACATGAGCTGACCGATATCTTGTGTGTTTAGCTGGTTAACCCCTCACTCTAGGGGTATTTCAGGTGGCAGGGTTTACAAACCCTAAATGTAATCCTGCGCTCTGAGTTGGTCAACTCAGAGATGAGCAACTCTGGGTTTTCGGTTTCAGAACAGTGGATCAGCGTTGGGTCAATAAACTCTGAGTTTGTTCTCTCTGGGTTGAGCGCGTGCGTAATAGCCATCGTCAATGGATCGCTGATAACATGATTCACCATGGAAAAAGGAGAAACAAATGAACAAATGCTTGATCCTCCCACTTCTCCACTTCTTAAAAAAAAATGTTTAAAAAAAATCTCTCTGCTCCTCCCACCAGTGTAAGAAATATTAACGAATGAGTTTATGGAGAAGAATTAACGGGGATATTATCTCATAACTCTGATCTAATCACCTCGACAATTCAGAAAAAAACGGGACAAATTTTTTTTGTCAAGAGAATCATTACGCTTCCGTATGAGAAGCAATAGTCTATTTTAAGAATTAATGGTGAAGTAAGCGGTTTATTTATGTTAATATAAGTGTTAAATCACTCTTTATTCATACAGTGATCACTTACATAATGTGCGCATTTCATAAAGCCGATCTCTCAGTCAGCTGCTTTGCATGTAATTGGCAAAAAAGCTTTTCGGGGGATCCCACTGCTGATAACCAATCACAAGAGAGAACGCTACAAACCGACACCCGTCTCACTCATGGTCTCACTGCCGGTGCACGCCAGAGCGACAGATGGGTGAATGTGTATGCGCCTACAATAGCGGAGCAGGTAAAAAAATTTCCCAATGTCGGTTTTGATGATTTTTATCATGTTTTTATCACTCTTACTTATCTGAGATGATGCTAGATAACTCGCTGCTTGAAGACCGCAGTGCAACTGACTCTCGGATGCGCTGAAACAGAAAACCCAGAGTTTCCACTAACTCAGAGCGAACAAACTCTGAGTTGCCTCGAAACCTGCTTCTTGAAATACCCCCCAGGTGTTCCAGAGGAGGATTGATGGCTCAGTGAACTTCTACAGGCCCTGGAATCAATACAAGAGGGGCTTTGGGAACGCTGCTGGGGAGTACTGGCTCGGTGAGGAATGAAACCAAACCAACTGTCAAACATTAAACTCTGTTTCTGCTCCAACAAATTCATTATATGAAGTTAGTTTTTATAAGCGATTTGCAAAACAGATTTAGTATTTTAAATCAAGCATTGTTAACTAGCTCACAGGCACAACAAGATATGATGGCCAAACCAAGATACAGTAGCAAGCATGCCAAGATACTGGTAGGAGCGGTTATTGAGTCACCTGTGTGTATGTGCAAAAGAGAAACAAAACAATGATCCACACATAGAAAAACAGAGTCACCTCTCTACTAGAGAATAACTGGTGTTTAGTCTAAAGGATATTTCTATAGGGAATGTCAAAGAATATTTAAATTAAGAATATACAGTTCTAAACAAAATGTAAAAATAAAAAAAATTGTGTGTGTACGCAGGTCTGGAGAACATCCACCATTTGACACGTTATGGAAAGCACGAGCTGCTGGTCATCATGGAGGACTTTGAGGGGAACAAAGCGTTCGCTCGTTACTCCTTTTTCGACGTTGGAGCGGAGCGGTACGGATACACTCTGCGGGTCTCTGGATTCACCAATGGAGGGGCAGGTGAGCATTGGTGTGAGGAGGAGGCTGCAGCAGTAGGAAGAATATCTGCAGGATCAATATATTCAACCAGTCGTAATGTGAACAAGCTAATATCAGATATCTATTGATCTCTACTCTGCAGTCACAGACAGAGCCTTTAGACTACGTCACTAGGTGAAGGTGCCACGCTGGAGTCACAAAAGGATCCTAGTCATAGTTCTAGTAGATGCACTGTCTGAAGTGGCAGCATTATAGTCATCACAGAAGTCACAGTGTTACTATTAATGTCAAGATTAAATACGATGCTTCATGTTGTGTTTCTCTAGAAGACGCCCTGGCTATTCACAATGGAATGAAGTTCTCCACCTTCGACAAAGACCAGGACACAGCGTCATGGAACTGTGCCAAATACCACCAGGGGGCGTTCTGGTACAGTGCATGTCACACTACAAATCCGAATGGGGCCTACCTTTGGGGGGCTGATGCGACCAAGACTCACTATGCTGTTGGAGTGGTTTGGTACCAATGGAAAGGTTATAGCTACTCCCTGAAGACCATCAGCATGATGATCCGTCCTAGGCACTAATTCTCCAGGACAAACGTACAGCAGAATATCAGCTCATCTCTTGTGATTTTTTCCTTTCTCTTGTTAAACATGTAATCTCACTCTGGGCCTTATTTTACTGAAACTAACTCAGGCACAATCCACCAGCACTGGAATAACAACTCATATCTGTAACATCTCAAATATTAATATACATAACCAATGCATCTGGATTTCAGACCAAATTAAGAACGGAAATCGGGGGAAATGACTAGACCGATGCAAAGGCAGTGCTGCTTGATATGTGCCAGCAGGAAAGTAGGGCCCATACTCTCTCAATAGAAACAGACATATAGAGTCTGATAGTGTGTAAAGTCTTCTGTCAAACAGCTGTTGGTGTAGAGAAATGATTCTCTGCTGGTTAAGATGTTACCTTCAGTCTGCTGGCTGCAGCTAAACACACACTCAGCTTTAAAGTCAAACTAACTAGTTTCAACCCTAATGTGAATCATTCTCTGCTGTACGTCACAATAAAGTAGAAGCTGAGCAGCAAACTGATGTTATCTGATGTCTTCACTGTGTCTGTCTGTCTGCATGTCTGCCTGTATGTCTGTCTGTCTGGCTGTCTGTCTGCCTGTCTGCCTGCCTGTCTGTCTGTCTGTCTGTCTGCCTGTCTGTCTGTCTGTCTGTCTGTCTGTCTGTCTGCCTGCCTGCCTGCCTGTCTGTCTGCCTGCCTGCCTGCCTGTCTGTCTGTCTGTCTGTCTGCCTGCCTGTCTGCCTGCCTGCCTGCCTGCCTGCCTGCCTGCCTGTCTGCCTGCCTGCCTGCCTGTCTGTCTGTCTGTCTGTCTGTCTGTCTGTCTGTCTGTCTGCCTGCCTGTCTGTCTGTCTGCCTGCCTGCCTGTCTGTCTGTCTGTCTGTCTGTCTGGATTCTCTCTTTAAATGTTTGGAACTTTCCTTCCAGTTCACAAAATGAAATGATTATCAGTCGCTGTGGCAAACTACAAACTCACTCTGTGTTCCAATTCCCAAACTTCCCTACTATTTAGTACGCCAGACAAAGATTTAGGATGTCCCAATACATGCAAGACAATTGTAGTATGCTGAAAATACATAAATGCCCCTCTAACTCCAATAGCATTTTGCAGTATTCGTCTTTATTCTTGACATTTCTCAACACAATGAAAAATAAATCTTCCTTATATGATTTTTTTTCTCTCTCCTGTGACCATAAAACTCTTCTGTACTTTAGTATGTAGTGTAGTAAAAAGACTCAAACTCTTCTGTACTTTAGTATGTAGTGTAGTAAAAAGACTAAAACTCTTCTGTACTTTAGTATGTAGTGTAGTAAAAAGAGAAAGTATGTGATTTGGAACGCAGGGTCACTTTCTTCAGGGGCTGGATGTTTAATCAGCTGATCACAGACAGCTGCAAAAACAAGTCTTAACACGTGCAGATATTCAACACTGACTTTTCTGTTTGAAATCGTCTATACTTTTATACACTGTAATACGATTTCGACTTAAAAAGGTCTAATCTAAATGAAAAGCTAGTATCAAAAGGTCTATTAGTTATGTCCTATCAAACCCCTATTAACCAACTTGTTGTACAATGCTTTAATTGTTTAGTATTCCTTCATATAGAAAACTCTCCGCTCACCACTGTTCCTACCAGAGACGCGAACCCCGGCCGCCTTGTTTAATAGCGCTGGATTTACCCTCTTTACCACCTGAGTTTCACTTCTCAATAAAGTACAATATTCAATATATACCACCGTGTGTAAAGTGTCTATTTTATCAGAGCCACCTCTGCTTAGAATATGTTTTAAAATAAAGATTTCAATTCGCAAGTTATTGTTTGTAAGTTATACGTAACTTAGTCTGTAAACCACCCTTCTGTCTAAAATATAACATTTATAATATTTTCCGACTTTAAACATCTTCGTTCAAACCTAAGAAGGACTTCTCTCCTATTTATTTATTTTTAAAGATTAGGTGTATGAGATTATGTACTTGTTGTGTTGTCAGCGTGTAGGCGATGCTAAGATGTCTTTACTTACATTGTGTCCTCCTCAGGGCGACTCTCGTGATGGATAAAAAACAACCTACTTAGGTCCGGAATTTCACAACTTAATCTACTGTGACAGAGACTCGCGGAACGTTTTACTGGTTTATATTCAAAATTACATGATTATCACAAAATCATATAACAGAGAGACAGAAAAGACAAAAGAAAGTATATGCTTACATATTATTTAAATGTTCTAGTCCTATTTCTCATTATATTTGGTTACTTGATCCCGTTTCTAAATTTGTTGTAGCTCGTGAAACAATACCCAAACACTTGCGTGAGTGCCTGTAAGTATCATCTTAAGAGCTACGAAAACTTCGTGTCGTACAAGAGGTTAGACAGATACCTTTGCCGCGCCTATTAAAGAAAGGCTTATCCCATTGGCTAAAGGTTCCACAGAAGTATCTGTCTATTTTCCTGCAACTCAGTCCGTTTTCCTATTTATAAAAATTCTTGATCAAGTCATTTTACGTGTGGATAGAAGGAGAGAGAGGATTAAAGCTTGTGCTTGTTGCATGTCCGTCCGTCTATCACGGTGTTGTGAAAAACACACACCTCGACTTCCTCTCTGCTCACCCTTTTTAAGACAAGAGGCGTCCCTTTCCTGAGAAACCTCCTAGGAGGAGCCTACCTCGTCATGGTAGGCATATACAAAAATACTCATTCTATTAATTCTAGTAAAAACACCCGGTCACTCTCGTAACTAAAAAAAAACAACAACATTTCCGTTGGTTTGTCACAATAAAACCGGAACCCAACCTTTACTCACTACAGATTACACAATAAAACAAGTGTTTAGTTTTTTTGTTTTTTCTTAGACCCAAAATGTACGAATGGAACAGTTTTATCACACGTAATTACCACCATACATTACAACTGCAGCTACTAGAAAGAGTCACTAGATGGCAGGCTCCCTCTGTTTCTCACCACAAGGCCTTAGTGTGGTACATAATGCAAATAATGAATAATATTTAGAATAAGATTAAAACATTAAATTAGTGATCATGGCATAAAATCAATGATTCTAGACTTTTTTTTGTTGAAAAATCAAATCGTATCGAGGGTTTAGAGAATGCCTGTTTGATGCCTACATAGACTCACAAAGCAAAGCCAGGCTTCACAACAGGAGAGGTGAGACGTCATGGTCGTTAATAATAATCACTGATCTATAATAAATAACCCGTCTGACCTTTGGAGTGAATATCTGAGATAAGAGCAGAACGGATCTGATCAGTGAGACACTCGGATCAACACACACACTGCTTCTCTCCTGGCTCTTCTTTGAAGGTGAGTAAGATTGTCTTCAATTAACTCAAAGGCATCACAGCAGGGCAGGAAATTAACTTTTTGTGCCTGTTTTGCCTTATTAAGCCAAAAAGTGTATTTTGGGGCATTTTGGGTCATTTCAAGTGAAAGTGCAAATTGATCAAATGTTTGGACACATCTTGTTATCAGGGCACCACAAGGTTTTCCCAGAACAAATACAAGACTTTTTAACCCCTTTCTAAAACCACTTAGAATTATTTCATTTTAATAGAACATTTTCCGTATGGTCGTGTGTTTTCGATGATAATAGCGTTACAATCCGCCCAAGATGATTTTCTATCACAGGGGCATTAAAAGCCCCAATCAAATGTGTCCGCATTTTCAATGACGTCGATTCACATGAATTTCAAGGGCAAATTCAAACTTTTCAGGGAATTTTGACCCCAAGCGCCCGTTAATTCCCTACCCTGCACCACATGCACAGGACTGAGAGACTTTTTAACACTGTTTAATAATTAACCACTGTCACCAAGATAAGGTCGTAATAATGCCGACATCAGCAATATGTGACCCAGATTTCAAGTTTCAAATCTGTGCTGCACATAAACAAGGTATTGAACAATAAATAAAGTTTGTTTTAATTATTTTAGGATATAAAAACAGCTCATCAGAGATCCAGACGGACTGACATCAGGATTTTCAACAACTCACTTCTGCAGAACTCTGACAATGAAGGTAAATTCGCAGCTTCAAACATCTTTCTGTCTTTTTAAGTATCTGTGTTCACTCTGTATGCTTCAAACCTTACTCCATGTCAAACATCTCAACCTCTAAGACGAAGGCTTTGTCGATCCAGTATGGGATGGTGATCTAAAAAAGAATAAGAAAATCTTAAGGTTTGGAATAAGGTAGATAGCTCCATGCTTTGATATGTGGCTCATGGAGTTCTCCAGTACTTTATATATGGAGAAAATGAGATCTCAGGGAAATCAGAACATTTTAAACAGACATGGCAGCCTTTCCTGGACTATATAACATTAGTCATGTATAGTCAGTATAGTCAGTATAAACATGACACCTCTTTGACCTTTTATTTTCTGCTTAACATTTGCCTATAGTTTAAACAACGTAAAGTAGAGTACGCCGTGTTAGTTGTTTATCTTAGTTTGTCTTTCGTCACTTTTTAATTTGTTTGTTCTTTTAAAAAAAATCCAAAAAATAAGGTTTTTAAAAAAACATGTCAACATCTGCTCTGTTCCAGCTGGTGTTCGTGCTCCTCCTCATGGCTCCAGTGTTGATCAGCTGCTCTAAGCGCAATCTGCTGCTGGACTGCAGTGACATCCAGCACCAAGACAACAGCAGCCCCAGTGGAGTGTACACTGTCTTTTCCATCGGATCCATGTCTGCTGTGAAGGTTAGCAATCTAACTATACATCAAGGACAGTCTGTCTGTCTGTCATTCCTCATTTTTCTCCTCAACAGCTTGACCTATCACACTTAAATGTCACGTGGCCCTTCAGTATATACCTGGCCAGACACTGACAGAGACATTTTTCTCATTTGTAATTGCAAACATTGAAAGAAAAGCTTGATTTGTTCTGCAATCGCTGCCAGAAATATTTCTAATATGTTGTACAAGGACAAGATTGCTTATTAAATATTTGTCTGTGATCTAGAGCAATGCTTTAAAAAAGTTAAAGCTCCTAAGAAGATCCAATATGGTACAAGGTCACTGAGACCTTAGACCCTCAAGTCAGAGTTTGAGTTTACGCTAAATTTGACAAAAAGGAATTTTAAAGACGTTTTATGTTTATTCTGTACAGCATGTGTGAATGTACTGTTTGCTAATGAGTGTGTCTGTGTGTGTGTGTGTGTGTGTGTGTGTGTGTGTGTGTGTGTGTGTGTGTGTGTAGGTGTACTGTGACATGGAGACAGCAGGAGGCGGGTGGACGGTGAGTTTATCTGATCAATGCAACAAGTTAATAGTTCAGCTTTGTTTTCATCTCTGTTTTAGGTCATTCTAAAGACTAATTAAAACTGTACTGTAAAAACAAGGCAAGGCAAGTCAAATATTAATGTTGATTTACGAGCACTAAATGGTTAAGGGCCAAAATACTTGTATGATGTTGATACTTGCCTTGGCTTGCCTTACTGCATGGAAACATGATCTGTCAGATATCTTTGGGGCGACTGTGTCTCAGGTGGTAGAGCGGGTCGGCCAAAGATCGAAGGGTTGGCGGTTCGATACCCACCCTGCCAACAAGCTCATGGTTGTTGTGTCCTTGGGCAAGACACTTCACCCACCTTGCCTGGTGTGAATGTGTATGACTGCTGTATGTTTGAGGTGGTGGTCTGAGGGGTTGTAGGGCCACCTCAGCCTCAGTCTGCCCCAGGGCACTGTGGCTGTTTGTTTTCCCCCCCCGGTAGCTGTGTGTGAATGATGGAACCTGGAACCCTGTTAAGTGCCTTGAAAGAGCTATCCAATCCTATTTCTTCACCTGCTCCCAGGGTTGCGGTGTCCCCCCTGCCAAGTGTATGGAAGTTTTCCTTGGGAGGACCCTCCCCCAGTGCTTTGAGGGCCTAGAAAAGCGCTAAATAAATCCAATCCATATTATTATCTTGTGTGTTTAGCTGGTTAACCCCTCACTCTATCCCCCCAGGTGTTCCAGAGGAGGATGGACGGCTCAGTGAACTTCTACAGGCCCTGGAATCAATACAAGAGGGGCTTTGGGAACGCTGCTGGGGAGTACTGGCTCGGTGAGAAATGAAACCCCCCACCCCATATACATACACACATATAGCCACTTTCCTTACTAGACATTTATGCACGTAAATTAACACTTCCGTTTTCCACTTTTACTGATTTTTATGGTACTTTTGTAATCATTGTCAAAGAGTATTTGAGTAAAGAATGTACAGGTCAATACAAAATGTAAATAATGTGTGTGTGTGTGTGTGTGTGTGTGTGTGTGTGTGTGTGTGTGTGTGTGTGTGTGTGTGTGTGTGTGTGTTCAGGTCTGGAGAACATCCACCAGTTGACTCGTCCCCGTAACTATGAGCTTCTGGTCGACATGGAGGACTTTGAGGGGAACAAAGCGTTCGCTCGTTACTCCTCGTTCGCCGTTGAAGCGGAGTGTGATGGATACACTCTGCGTGTGTCTGGATTCACCAATGGAGGGGCAGGTGAGCATCTGTGTGACCTTGAACTAGAAAATTCTTGTGGAAGTTTTGAATGTGCCTTCCGCTTGTTGCTTACAGCTAGCCCAGGGTTTCCCGCCCCCCTTCTGGTCGAGCAGAAAATGCTTTGGTGAAGCTAATGCCACACTCGCTCTCAAGATGAGAACCAAGTTTGGTAATGAATAAGTTAAATCTGCAGGATCAATATATTCAACCAGTCGTAATGTGAACAAGCTAATATCAGATATCTATTGATCTCTACTCTGCAGTCACAGACAGAGCCTTTAGACTAGGTCACTAGGTGAAGGTGCCACGCTGGTGTCTGAAAAGGATCCTAGTCATAGTTCTAGTAGATGCACTGTCTGAAGTGGCAGCATTATAGTCATCACAGAAGTCACAGTGTTACTATTAATGTCAAGATTAAATACGCTGCTTCATGTTGTGTTTCTCTAGGAAACGCCCTGGCTGCTCACAACGGAATGAAGTTCTCCACCTTCGACAAAGACCAGGACACCTGGTCTAGCGAACTGTGCCGTATCATACACAGGGGCGTTCTGGTACAATAATTGTCACCATGCAAACCCAAATGGTGTCTATCATTGGGGGCCTGAACACACTGACTATGCTGTTGGAGTGAATTGGCACAATGGAAAGGTCATCACTACTCCCTGAAAAGCATCAGCATGAAGATCCGTCCTGTGCAGTAATTCTCCAGGACCAACGTCCAGCAGAATATCAGCTCATGATTTCTCTCTCTCTCATCCAGCCCATAATCACACAATCTTTAGTTTGAAACAGACACTTAGAGTCTGATAAAGAGCTGACAACTGCCAACACGGATCATAGAAGCAGGAACAAAGTCTACATTAACTTAGTCTTCTTTAATGTGAAGCACTTGTTAATTGTGTCATTGTAAAACACTTTGAGCTGCATTTCTTGTAAGAAAAGTGTTACACAAATAAACTATTATTATGATCCTAATCTCACCTGTTTTGTTCATTTATTTATTGTGCATTTCCTTTTTGGTTGAAAGTTTTTCTTTTAGTAACAATCAACTTTCTACAGGGCCGTCGGCAGACACAGAAAAAGGGAATTTTGACAAACAATTCAAAATTCAATTCAAAATTAAAAAAACTTTATTTGTCCCCAGGGAGCAATTGAAGGGAACAGCTGCTGAGAAATTAACAAATATTTTTTAAGGTGATTTTTTCAAGAATAATTTTTCCAAGAACTGTTCAATTTAGATTCACCTGTCTGTCTAGCTTCCATAACATGTCTTCTTTGTCTGTCTAGCTTCCATAACATGTCTTCTTTGTCTGTCTAGCTTCCATAACATGTCTTCTTTGTCTGTCTAGCTTCCATAACATGTCTTCTTTGTCTGTCTAGCTTCCATAACATGTCTTCTTTGGCAGACACAGAAAAAGTGAATTTTGTTAAAAGATGAACTGGAACACTGAGAAAGATAAACAGTCTAAAATCCTTTGGGCTCATCAGTCTATGTATGACATTACAGATATAAGAATAATATTTCACAGTTGATACACTCAAATATTTTATGAGGTCAAAACAAGATTTTTTTCAAGAACGGGTCAATGTAGAGATACTCGTCTATTTATCTTCCATAACATGTCTTCTTTCATACTAGTATAAATCAAAGGTCCAACATGTACATTCAGGTGTTTATTTGACTAAACCTTGTCTGTGTGTGTCTGTATATTTCTCCTATACAACCATCTTTAGCAGACATTACCTCAACATTAGTTTTTTGCTCAATACTCTAAACCAGAAATCTAAACTTCTTAAGCACTTACATCAAGTTTACTTGCCATGATAATTTTTTGCACTATCATGAAGGTTACGTCATTATAATTGCATTGTATACTATTTGTGAAAAATCTTTCTTGATTCAAAAAATGAAAGAAGGCTTTAACCAAAATCTGTCCAGTAAAAACTTTGGACACAAGCGTGTTGTAGAAAATGAAATAAAGGGTTTGGGTTCTAAAGGTTCTAAAGGTTCTAAAGGGGTTGGGGTTTAAAGAGATGCAAATGTACATAAAAAGTTAAATGTAAACTGAAAGACTAAATTACCTAAACAATAATTAATATTAATTAATTAATAATAATAATAATAATAATAATAATAATAATAATAATAATAATAATAATAATAATAATAATAATAATAATAATTAAGTTTAAATGGATTTATTACTATTTTATCTTTTTTTAATCTACCCAGATCTTTTGTTGCTTCAATAAAAAAAATAATAATTTTGTATTTCATTTACAGTTCTTTGGCAACTGAGCAAACTCCATTTCCTCTTTTTTTAAGATTATATTTTGGCATTTTCAAGCTTTATTAGACAGAACAGAGTTTAAATGGGGAGACAGAGAGAGAGAGAGAGAGAGAGAGAAGAGAGAGAGAGAGAGACAGAGAGAGAGGGGGGATAACCTGCAGTAAAGGTCCACAGGTCGGATTTGAACCCGCGACCACTGCAACGAAGGCCGGAGCCCACATGGTACGCGCTCTATCCACTACACCACAAGAGCACCAGTAAACTCCTAGTGAAGATTGTGCGATAATCAAAATCTCTGGCAAAGGCTGTACAGTGCTCTTGGAATTGAGATCGTTTTGATATGAATATATAACGAGAATTGTGCTGTTTTCCAAGGTCAGGGAGAATTTAACTCTCTTTACAGGAAAGCAGATTGATAAGAGTTGTAATGAATTTATTATGGCCTAAATCGCTACGTATAACCACCCATCTATAATCTATTATCTGTGTGAACTTTGGAGTGAGTGTCTATCAGTTAGATAACAGCTGAGCGGCTGCAGTGAAGACAAGCCGTCAGACAGACCTCAACACACACACACACACTCCATTTTCTATTAATTAAAATTATTTTCTTAACAGCTGAACGTGTGTGTATGTGTTTGTGTGTGTGTGCGTGTGTGTGTGTGTGTGTGTGTGTGTGCATGTGTGTGTGTGTGTGTGTGTGTGTGTGTGTGTATCTTAGAAAAAACATTTTGAGTGGCTCATACAACCGTGTTTTCTTCCCTCTCTTCAATTGTTATTGTTTATTCTTTTTTGTAAATTTGTAAATGCTATTGTATTGTTCTACTGTATAAATGCTATTGTATTGCTTCTAGCTCTCTAGCTAATAAATTGAGGGGGCGCTGCGGGTGGGTGTTACGTGAGCATAGAATGTTGTATATCCTTGATTTATTTCGGAATTTATCCATATCAACCCTACAAGCTGAACCACTGATTTGTTTGGGGGGCTTAGAGCGCAGGTTTTAGGTGGGTGGAGAGTGCATGTGGGTGGAGAGAGCGTGTGTGACTACAGGCCGCAGCCGGACCTTATTGTCTTCAGGGACGAACAAACATACTAGGAAAACTATGGCCAAGATTAGCATAAACCTTGTTACATCAACATGAGTCTACTGTATAGAAGCAAATGATAATGACTTAACCAAGTGAACCTCATTTAATAGAAACATCTTCTGTTTGAATAAAATATGAAGCAGGTCAATAACTGTTAAATATAAAAATCCCTAAAATAGCATCGTATTTCATGCAATCTTCATCATGCCTAGCATAAAGAACAATGATTGATTCTGTCTCTAAATATTTTTATGATTAACAAATTGCCATGAATGAATGAATGAATGATTTTATTTGACCATTTTGATATAAAAACATGACCAGCACTTTGTCACACATTAAAATACATAAATAGCCAGGGAGGGACAGACACAAAAAACCCCGAAGGCTTATTTCCATTGTGGTCCCTGTACACAAAACATAAACAAAATATACACATACATAAAAATCACACACACAACAATGACCCCCACTAAGACAAGCCTACTACAATGACCCCACTAAGGCAAGCCTACTACAATGACCCCCACTAAGACAAGCCTACTACAATGACCCCACTAAGACAAGCCTACTACAATGACCCCACTAAGACAAGCCTACTACAATGACCCCCACTAAGACAAGCCTACTACAATGACCCCACTAAGACAAGCCTACTACAATGACCCCACTAAGACAAGCCTACTACAATGACCCCCACTAAGACAAGCCTACTACAATGACCCCACTAAGGCAAGCCTACTACAATGACCCCACTAAGACAAGCCTACTACAATGACCCCCACTAAGACAAGCCTACTACAATGACCCCCACTAAGGCAAGCCTACTACAATGACCCCCACTAAGACAAGCCTACTACAATGACCCCCACTAAGACAAGCCTACTACAATGACCACACTAAGACAAGCATTGTTTCAAGGACCTTTACTAAACAATTGCCCAAACTCCACTAGACCAGCCTACTACAATGACCCCCACTAAGACAACCTGTTCCACAATGCAGCACCCGTAAAAAAAGGAATCCAGATGTGTTGGAAGATGACAGACCACTACAATGACCCTACTTAGACTAACTACTACAATGACCCACACTAAGGCAAGCGTAATTGTGTGTGTGCTGTTTGAGTGCTGTGTGAAATTGCCCAAACTCCCGACCACCTTGAGTGCTCCCGGTAACCTGTTCCACAGTGCAGCACTTATAACAAAGCCTCCAGATGTGTTGAAGATGAAAGACCACACACACATACACTCTGGGTGCATGCACGCACACGTGTGTGTGTGTGTGTGTGTGTGGTGTGTGTGTAGGGCGTCCACCACTACACAGCCTACACACACACACACACACACACACTCACACACACACACACACACACACACACACACACACACACACACACACACACACACACACACACACACACACACAATACAGACAGATAGTGGATCGTGAGGATATATTCACTGATTTTGACAAAAAGAGATTTTGACAACAAGCGTTCTCCAGAATTAACATTATATTAGGATCAACAACTCTGCTATATTCCAATTTATAGTGGGAACATCTTATCAGTAGGACCTTGACTTCCTTGTGAGTTACCAGAAAACCCTGATAAGTTGCCAGTGGGTGTTGGCCGTGAGCCCTAATAAAAGCAGCAGCTTCAGCGTGCTTTTGCATTTTGTTTCTCTGCTCTACTCTGGACCAGTGAAGACGTGAAGATGAGGCAAGTCGTGGTTTTTCTGGGTGAGAATAATGTTTTAGTTAATTTTTGGTTCTGAGTATTGAATGAAACAAATGTTGTGTTAATGTCCATTAAAGATGGTTGTATAGAAGAAATCTCCAGACCCAAACAGACAAGGTTTAGTCAAATAAACACCTGAATGAACATTCTGGAATAATAATAATAATGGAAGATAAATAGACACAAATCTAGAAATTTAACAGTTCTTGAAAAAGCAATGTTTTGGCCTGTCATGTCTCACCTAACCCTTTAAACCTGTCTGTCTGTCTGTCTGTCTGTCTGTCTGTCTGTCTGTCTGTGTGTGTGCCTCCAGCTGTCCTTTTTTGTGTGTGTGAAGGTGTGAAGTTCGGTCAGCTGTGCGCTGGAAACCCCAGGAACACAAAGAGGGGGTCAGACGGACCTCCATATGGATCTGGACACTATGGAGCGTCACGGTAACTACAAATGTCTGTGTTGCATTATGGTAAATGTAGGCACCAGTTTTGTTTCCATTTTCTCACAGTAAAAAAGTAGACTTGATATTAAAGTACATTTACTTACAACTTATTAGAGAAGGAACTTGTGCAAATGATCCACTGTCAGTGATGTGAATGTGACGGCGAAAACTTTTAATTTCTTTAGTTCTATGCGTTCAGAATTAGAATCAGAAATACTTAAAAAAAATGTGCATTTCAGAATAGTAACATGAAGAAATAAATAAGTGTAAGTAATTTGTGCTTAAGGCCACAGGGGTTTAACCAACAATAAAGCAATATAATAATCTAAGAATAAGAAGTACATAAATAAGTAAGGACAGTATTCTACAATATTTACACAATGTAAGTAAGGAAATAACTTATATGAGTATATGAGATGTGTTATACAAATATTAACATCAGAAAAGTGTTACAGTGTTACTTTATCCCAGTAAAGGATTTTTTACTGGGAGTTTTTTCTCAGCCGAGCTAAGGGTGTAAGGGCAGAGGGTGTCATATTGTATGGAATGTGAAGCCCACTGAGGCAAATGTCTCAATGTGATATTGGGCTATACAAATAAAACTGATTTGATTTACATTTACAGTGTGTTTGTAGTTGGGATCAGCTCTACTAATGGATTTATAATAAACCGATGTGTTGTCTGCTGCTTTGTTCCAGAGGTAGCGGGAAACACAAAGGTCTGGACATCAAATGCACCGATGGACAAACTGTCTACGCTCCGTTTGACGTGACAATCGAGAGACGATCCATCCCCTACACAGACCCCGCCAAGGCCGCCATCAACAACGGCCTCCAGATGAGAGGAGCAGGTCGGTTTAACATTAACCATTCACCAGAATAATTAGGATTATTACATAGAAACACAAAAAAGTACATCAAAACAGGCAGTTTCCTCCCATTGAACTTTTTTGACATAATTGCAAAAAACAAAGGCATTAAGAAAAACTATATAAAAATAGCATTCTTTGCACTTATGGTCTTGTTTGCTGTTACATGTAATTTAAGATCATCAGAGGAAATAATTAGGACTGTTTCAGAAATATTTAAAAGTTCCACAATCCAACTCAAAAATCAATGCTGTGTGTTGTGTGTTTCAGGTCTGTGTTTCAAGCTGTTCTACATCCAGCCCGTTAAGACCTCTGGCTCAGTGAGGAAAGGCCAGAAGCTCGGCACCATGCTGCCCATGCAGAGAGTCTACCCAGGAATCACCTCACACGTTCACGTGCAGATGTGTGACCGCACTGACCCCACAGGATACTTTTAATCAGCAAAGTGACAAAGTGACACAAGCTTTCTAAGATAAAGTCAATCTGTTTCATTGACTAATAAAAGGACGAGCATTTATTTTGGTGTGTGTTTCTTTAATGATCATAATCTCAGTGACAGAAAATAAACTTTTCTAATAAGGGAACACAACATAAAACATCAGCCATTAATAAGACAAAACACCCAACAGCAATAGCAGCCCCCTGGAATCTCAAATTTGGACAGAAATTTTTTTATTGTCCAGATCAGAGACTAAAAAGGATAAAGTGAACTATCCCATCAGAGTGAAGCCCACATGGGGAGAAGTCACGGGAATGGTGAGTCTCTGGCTCCACCTGGTGGATTCATCAGGAAGCACATGTAAGGTTTAACATCCAGCTCTGTCATACGTCCTCTTAGAGAAATGTCTTCCTCTTAAAACGAGAATTTGCTCAGAAAGAGAAATCCTAAGAAAAAGGAACCAAGCTACACATTTGATGGGTCACTTCTCATCCATCTCACCAATCTTGGTTCCTACTCCCACCTCTGATCATGAAGGCTGGGTCCTAACATAAATAACAAAGCTACATATCTGTTAAAGTGTTCATAAAAACACTTGATACCAAAGTAAAACACGATACAAACCAAGACAAGACAAAGAACATACGGACCATGACAGTACACTCCCTCTGGAAGGTGGTCCCCTTTTTTTATTTTTATTTTTTTTTTTTTTTGTGATGACAAACCAGTGCGAGACATGACAAAAACACCATTGTGTGAGGGACAAGACTACATGAACACGTTTGGGACACGACAAGCTGTCAGAGACAAGACAACAACAACAAAAAAAACTAAAAGTAGGGGAGAACGGGGTAATTTGTCACACGGGTTGGTTGTCACAATCGTTATATCTCGGAACCAGAAGGCGCTGTCTGTGAAATTTTGGTATGTAAATATCCAGAATTGGGATCAGAGGTCACCTACACAGTCTTCCTTGGAGTTAGACTGCTGAATTTGAGGTGAGACGACTGTTTGTGTTTTTCATGTCAAATTGAAAATATTTAGCTCCTCAGTATTTTTCTTCTAGGCTTTTACACAATGGGTTTATAACAAAACACTTGTAACCCATACAAAGTGTGAAGGGTAAACTATAGTTCAGATTGTGGTTAGCAAGCTAATTAGTTGTCAGATGGTTGTTGGCCTTGATGCGAGCAAGAAATTCAAGTTGGGGTTGGTCGTCACATTTTTTGGGGGGTTGGTTGTCACATGTTAACTCAAGGCTGCAGCCAGAAAAGGAACCCAATAACGAAAGAAATTGTCAAGCTGTATCCTCACTGACACCCCAGAGAAGGAAAGAATAGAGCAGGAAAAAGCAGCTAGCATGCAAAAGAAAAAAGGGCAACAAAATCAAAACAACCCAGTGCATCCCAAAGTAGACCAGATGCCAAGGCTACAGTAAGTTATGTAGGCCTATTTGTCAACTTGACAATGCAATTAAAATTTCAAATTTAGTTCTACTTTCTTGCCTTCTTTTTAAGATTATTCCCATTAAGATAACATTGTGACAAACAACCCCATAGTGTTTGACAACCGACCCCTTGATGGGGTTGGTTGTCACAATGTGTAAGGGTGTCTTTGATGATTAATTTCTTCTTTATTACAATAAGATAGAAAAAGTGAGGGGTACACATTTCAAGCCAATACCTTAAGCTTCAATTTAATGTAGGAATGACTATTGAAAGATGTTTAGGTGATGAGCAATTCTCACTAGAGTAAAAAGTGTGCCTACTTACCCCATTCTCCCCTAATACAAATAAATAAATAATAATATATTTTATTATATATATATATGATAAAGAAATAGGAGAAAATATATATATATATATATATATATATATATATATATATATAAAAATACAGAAATAGAGTAGTAGTAGCTCATGGCATATTGAAATAGTGGATGTGAGTGTGTGTGTTTGTGTGGGTGTTTGTTGGGAGGGAAAAGTACTGCGGCTAACTTCTGTGGGTGGTTGTACAGGTAGAGTTTGGCAGAGTAATTCAGAATAAAATCAGAGATTAAAGTAAATAACTGGGTAGTGCGTCTCCTCCTCCCCTGCTTTGCTTCCTCTCCCCATGAAGTCAGTCCCCTATCTTTTATTTAATTTTTTATTAAATTAAAACTTTAATTCTTAATGAGGCAGGAGGGGCTCATCTTCCAGTCGCCGCTGGACCCTAGGGAAGGCTGACGGATTGGATTTATATAGCGCTTCTCTCGCACTCAAAGCGCTTTTACAGGGCTCCAGCTATCATTCATTCACACACAGTCATAATGGAGGTGGTGAGCCATTCAGCACCTGTGGCCCCTCCGACCAAAGTGGTCCCGTTTTGGAAAGCCTAGCAGGTGGTCCCCTTTTGGAAGGCGATCCCCCTCTGGAGTAGAAGGAGAAGAAGGTGGTCCCCCTCTGGAAGGAGTAAAAGGCGGTCCCCTTTTGGAAGGCGGTCCCCCTCTGTAAGGCGTTCCCCTTCTGGAAGGCCTAGCAGGTGGTCCCCTTTTAGAAGGCGGTCCCCTTTTGGAAGGCGGTCCCCCTCTGTAAGGCGTTCCCCTTTTGGAAGGCGAAGACGGTTGTCCCCTTTTTGAAGGCGGTCCCCTCTGGAGTAGAAGGAGTAGAAGGCGGTCCCCCTATGGAAGGTGGTCCCCCTATGGAAGGAGGTCCCCCTATGGAAGGAGTAGAAGGTGGTCCCCCTCTGGAAGGCGTAGAAGACGGTCCCCCTGGAAGGCGGTCCCCCTATGGAAGGCGGTCCCCCTATGGAAGGAGTAGAAGGTGGTCCCCCTCTGGAAGGTGGTCCCCCTATGGAAGGCGTAGAAGGCGGTCCCCCTCTGGAAGGCGGTCCCCCTCTGGAAGGTGGTCCCCCTCTGGAAGGCGGTCCCCCTCTGGAAGGCGGTCCCCCTCTGGAAGGCTTAGAAGGTGGCTCTGTCTCGACAAGACAGGGGAGACAAAGGCCCTGGGGCCTCATTTATAAACGTGGCGTACGCCCAGAAGAGGGCGCACGCCAATTTCTATGCAAACATTGGGATTTATAAAAAGCAAACTTGACGGGAGATGTGCGGTCCTCCACGCAAACTCTGACCCATGTGTACGGACAGAAAGTGGAGAAAGGAGAAACGGCGACTCCGTCAGCACATGTATGAAGTGCGAGAACAAATGTGTTTGTGTAAAATGAATCCAGATATAGGCCTATTATAAGCCATGTAGGTCTATCATATACGGAGTTCCTTTGCAAAACGGATGAAGCTATTCTTACAACTAATAAAAAAAATGCTTCCACGGATTTTTCCATGGAGTGATACCAACAAAAACTAAACGAATTAGGATCTTAAATAGCCTACACACGGAGATATATGAGTGCAAAAAAACCAAAAAATGTTTGAATAAGCTCTGCAGTTAGGCTATTAAAGAATAACCTATCTGCATGTTATTGGATTCATTCTGATAATATTGAGGTGGAATACAGCCTATTACTTTTACACCGACGCTGTTCTCGATGCCTCAGTCAGGCAGACAGGAGTGCACAGTTTCACACACTAATCATAAGCCTACTGTACATCACATACTGCGCTAATTTTTCGCGGCTTTTAGTCCGTTTTATCTGTGTTTTTCTTTGTGTTTAAGCACGTCGTAACTATGTTTTGAAAGGGACTGTGAAGTTTATTATTAACCCTCCGCCGCCCGTCACTGCACCGGGATGAATTCTCCGAATCTGTATCTCATGGGGGGTCTCAGTGTCCCCCGCTAGTGGTACAAACACTGCTGTGTGAGGATATGCACTTTTTTGCGTCCACTTTTATGTCGGATCGCTTCTTTTTATTTCGACCACAGCGTTCACAGAGATCGCCACAGGCTGACCTCTGACGCCTTTACCCTCACACTGTGCCACCAAACTAAATGTTCCCTGTTCGCCACTTCTCCAACGGGTACCGTGTGGAGTCTATTTTTCCATTTCCCTTTCAGTCGGCGATTGCCACTACCGCCTTCATGCACTCAGTAAATGATATTAATTTGGGCGTGTCAATGACTATGTATGGGTAAATATGGGCGTTACGTGAAGCCCGCAAAGGCTGCGCCACATTTAGAGTGGATTGTGATTTATAAAGGGAAACAGGCGTAGGACGTGAGTGCGCACTGTTCTATAAATCAGAATATTTTTGTTCGCACGTACATCCTACATTTCTTCCGTACGCCAGCTTCCACATGAATCCCACGCAAAGCTTTATAAATGAGGCCCCAGGAGAAACACATTAGGGAGGGACCAGTAATCAGACAGGAGGGAAACTTGACAGGACATGGGGAGAAACAAGACAGAAATACCACAATAAAACAGGAAACACATCAAAACAAGACAAAAAACAGACAGACCATGACAGATCCAAATTCAATTTTGCATTTAATTTGTAAATCATCGTCTCAGAGTCTAGAGGAGTTCAATTAATGAGCAGTGGTTTAAATACCATATAGTTTGTTGATTTTTGGTAAAATGCATTTTCTTTTAGGTTTAAAGTTTTTCTCTCATTAACAACCGTCTCTTTCTACAGGGCCATTGGCAGGAGCTGTTGACCGGATGAGTGGATAACAATGAGTTGTATGAGTTGAGTTGCTAAAGGTGTCAAAAAAAGAAAAAAAAATATTTTATATATATTTTTTTTTTATATTTTTGCTTTATTAGACAGGTTTCTGAGACAGAGTTGAAATGGGCAAATAGGGGAAGACATACGAGTGTCCCCTCAAAATCACTTTTTGTCAAAATTGTTGATCTGCTGCATATGCACTGAATAACAAAACCAGTGTTACCACTCCCAGGAGACCATCAACATACAGCAGAATATCATCTGATCTCTCTCTCCTTCTGTCTGTCTGTTTTTCCCACACTGGGGTGAGGGTGACACCAGGGCAATAAAACAACCCGGACATCCTGCAAATGAACACACTTCAACAGTTAGTCATTGAGCTGAAAGTAGCTGCTGAAAAAACGTCAAATATTGAAGTAAAGGAGTGATCACTGCTGCACTGCTGAAAGCCCGTCTATTAAGTGTATTAGGTTTCATGACTAAAGTGTATTTAGTTTAATTAATATCCACAAAGAATCATCTGTCAACGCCACCGAGCGTCAGAAGGGACAATGGACGCCAGGAAGATGAAGAAGAATCACAAAGCTGGATATTAAGTTTCAAACGTTTTATTTACTGAGAGGTTTTATGATCTTATGTGTTTATCTTTCACCCAACAGAGCAGCATGTGACCAACGCATGGGAACAAGATCACTCAAGGCCCCATGTTGGGGCGTGGCTGGCAGTTTGAGTGATGCTGTTAATTACATAGTGAACATTAAAAAACTAAATAGTGTAAATGTTGTCGATGACCAAAAGGAGTTTTTCAGAAAAAAAATGGGTTCACAACTTTTAGCCAACCTGGGGCCTATTGCATAAAACTAGGATAAGGGATTAACCTAGGATTTTTCGGTTATCCTGGCTTGCGTTAGCCATGATCCGGTTGCGTAAAAGCGGAGGGACATAAATTACCATGGAGATTTATCCTTTACGTTTAGCCTGGTCGGGACCAGGCTAATTATAAAGGATATACTTATTCTGTTGACTGATTGGCCCAGTCAGCTGTCACTCCGATCTGAAGGTGTTTAACAGTTATTCCATGATCTTCTGTGTACTGCTTTATTTTCATTAGCCTGTTTTAAGGTACAACATAAAAGACTGCATTGTCATTTAGTTAAATAGTTCTATTTTTTATTTTATTTAACCTGAACCATTTATAATTAACTTAATTATAATTACATTAAGATGCAATGATTATAATAATGTATGTGATACTATGTTCATATTGCAGGCTATATTTATACAATTGATCATCGATGGCAGATGACGTTGCATATGTGGGTCAAATAAATTCATCTAAAACAAAATTCAATATCAATGAAAAATTATTTTTTTCTGTAATTGAATTCAAAAAGTTAAACTTAAATATATTCTAGAAATTCATTACACATGGAGTGAAATGAATCTAGAATAAACATACTTTTCAGAAGGTCGACATTTCTGAATTATAAATCCTTTTTCTGATTGGTTGTATGTAACATTCTAATATTTTGAGATACTGGATTTTTTATTCCATGATCAATCAATCATCCAAAAAAAAAACGTATTTCACTTTGTGTAATGACTCTATCAAAGTTTAACTTTTTGAATAGACTTTCCATGATATTAAATTTTTTTGATGCACCTGCAGACTGCTCACTGTCAACTATTTTATCATAAAACAATGCAGGGACATCAAGATGAGTTAGCAGAGAATACATCTCCTGTATGAAATGAACTGCCCCCTGACTTACGGTTTAAACTAGCAAGGCATTGTGGGAAAATGGGCCGTCTTTTCCATTTTTCCATCAGTAAATCTGTGTTCGATCTTTGGGTCTACTTCTGAAAGCTGTGGGCTGGCACTTAACAGAATGACTTACACCTGGCATGACAAAGCAGCCCCTTTTCATCCTGGATTGGCGTTTATGCAACTGACTGATCCAAAGTGCCCAGGCTAGACTTTGTCAAGGCTGGCTTTATCAATCATCCTGGATATCTTTATTCCACTTTTATGCAATAGGCCACAGGTAACACGCACACGTGCACACGTGCACACACTCACCCACAAACACACACACACACGCGCACACGCACACACACACACACACACACACACACACACACACACACACACACACACACACACACACCCCTCTCTCTCTCTCTCTCTCTCTCTCTCTCTCTCTCCCCAGTAATCAGACCGGAGGCAAACTTGACAGGACATGGGTCACACAAGACAAAGTTACCAAAGTAAAACAGGAAACACACCAAAACAAGACAAAGAACAGACGGACCATGACAGTACACCCCCTCTGGAAGGTGGTCCCCCTCTGGAAGGTGTAGAAGGCGGTCCCAAGCAGAGGTGGATCGCAAGCAGATAGTAAAAGCTCCTTATGTCTGTTTTTCCCACACTGGGGTGAGGGTGACACCAGGGCAATAAAACAAGCCGGACATCCTGCACATGAACCAACTTCAACAGTTAGTCATTGAGCAGAAAGTAGCTGCTGAAAAAACATCAAATATTGAAGTAAAGGAGTGATCGCTGCTGCACTGCTGAAAGCCCGTCTATTAAGTGTATCAAGTTTCATTAATATCCACAAAGTTGCCAGGAAGACGGGAGGAACAGAACAACACTCACAAAGCTGGATATTAAGTTTCAAACGTTTTATTTACCGAGAGGTTTTATGATCTTATGTGTTTATCTTTCACCCAACAGAGCAGCATGTGACCAACGCATGGCAACATACGCCGTTGGTCTAACCTGCTGGATAGGTGGTTAGACCTACCCTGAGTTTGTTTTCACTTTACGCTGCAGCTCCGACTGAAGAAAGAGTGTCACTGTCACACGCGTCCCTGTACAGTTTGAAGCAAAATCACTCTATAGAAATCTCCATCGGGATGTTTTTATCATTTCCTGATGATTTTACGTTTGACCAATCATTTATCTGATCAGTAGCCTTGTTCTCAGCCGTTCATATAGGCGGCCACCTTACACATCGTGACATGCTCTACAATCAGATTAATAAACCTATTTGTATTGTATGCTTTTTAACGTCTGTGCCACTGAACAGATTTTTGTCAGGTGGATTCATGTAACGCTGCGGCTGCACGCGATCGTTGTAGTTCACTTGTGCGATCCTAAAGTCACAGACAAGCCTCGTTAAATAGCCTAATATGAATATAAAAATTATATAATAATTTAAACTGTGATCACTTGAGGAAAATGGATCTGGTAATAAATCAATCTGGCTCGTCAATGGAAACTGTCACCTAATGTGTCTTGACGTTAATGTATTTCACTCCCCATTTAAAAGAAGCGACAGTCTGTTCTGTTTACTGCACAGTAGGCTTTAGGCAATGTCAGCAATGCTGTGCTGCGCCAGCTTTATTACTTTACAGCTGATATGCGTAACTTTTTAAAATAGACTATGGCTTCTCATACGGAAGCGAAATGATTATCTTGACAAAAAATGTTTGCTCTGTTTTTTTTCTGAATTGCCGAGGAGATTAGATCAGAGTTATGAGACAATATCCCGTTAATTCTTCTCCATAGGCTACCATAAACTCATTCGTTAATATTTCTAGCTCTAGTGGGAGGAGCGGAGATTTCTTTTTTTCTTTTTTGAGAAGTGGAGAAGTGGGAGGATCAATCATTTGTTTCTTCTGTTTCCATGGTGAATCATGTTATCAGCGATCCATTGACGATGGCTTTTATGCACACGCTCCACCCAGAGTGAACACGCTCAGAGTTGATAAACCCAACGCTGATCCACTGTTCTGAAACCGAAAACCCAGAGTTGCTTATCAACCCTGCGCTCTGAGTGTACCAACTCAGAGCGCAGGGTTAAACCCAGAGTATGTAAAACCAGCTTCCTGAAACAGGCCCCAGGGCAATAAAACAACCCGGACATCCTGCAAATGAACACACTTCAACAGTTAGTCATTGAGCTGAAAGTAGCTGCTGAAAAAACGTCAAATATTGAAGTAAAGGAGTGATCACTGCTGCACTGCTGAAAGCCCATCTATTAAGTGTATTAGGTTTCATGACTAAAGTGTATTTAGTTTAATTAATATCCACAAAGAATCATCTGTCAACGCCACCGAGCGTCAGAAGGGACAATGGACGCCAGGAAGATGAAGAAGAATCACAAAGCTGGATATTAAGTTTCAAACGTTTTATTTACTGAGAGGTTTTATGATCTTATGTGTTTATCTTTCACCCAACAGAGCAGCATGTGACCAACGCATGGGAACAAGATCACTCAAGGCCCCATGTTGGGGCGTGGCTGGCAGTTTGAGTGATGCTGTTAATTACATAGTGAACATTAAATAAACTAAATAGTGTAAATGTTGTCGATGACCAAAAGGAGTTTTTCAGAAAAAAAATGGGTTCACAACTTTTAGCCAACCTGGGGCCTATTGCATAAAACTAGGATAAGGGATTAACCTAGGATTTTTCGGTTATCCTGGCTTGCGTTAGCCATGATCCGGTTGCGTAAAAGCGGAGGGACATAAATTACCATGGAGATTTATCCTTTACGTTTAGCCTGGTCGGGACCAGGCTAATTGTAAAGGATATACTTATTCTGTTGACTGATTGGCCCAGTCAGCTGTCACTCCGATCTGAAGGTGTTTAACAGTTATTCCATGATCTTCTGTGTACTGCTTTATTTTCATTAGCCTGTTTTAAGGTACCACATAAAAGACTGCATTGTCATTTAGTTAAATAGTTCTTATTTTTTATTTTATTTAACCTGAACCATTTATAATTAACTTAATTATAATTACATTAAGATGCAATGATTATAATAATTTATGTGATAGTCTGTTCATATTGCAGGCTATATTTATACAATTGATCATCGATGGCAGATGACGTTGCATATGTGGGTCAAATAAATTCATCTAAAACAAAATTCGATATCAATGAAAAAATTTTTTTTCTGTAATTGAATTCAAAAAGTGAAACTTAAATATATTCTAGAAATTCATTACACATGGAGTGAAATGAATCTAGAATAAACATCCTTTTCAGGAGGTCGACATTTCTGTATTATAAATCCTTTTTCTGATTGGTTGTATGTAATATTCTAATATTTTGAGATACTGGATTTTTTATTCCATGATCAATCAATCATCCAAAAAAAAACATATTTCACTTTGTGTAATGACTCTATCAAAGTTTAACTTTTTGAATGGACTTTCCATGATATTCAATTTTTTTGATGCACCTGCAGACTGCTCACTGTCAACTATTTTATCATAAAACAATGCAGGGACATCAAGATGAGTTAGCAGAGAATACATCTCCTGTATGAAATGAACTGCCCCCTGACTTACGGTTTAAACTAGCAAGGCATTGTGGGAAAATGGGCCGTCTTTTCCATTTTTCCATCAGTAAATCTGTGTTCGATCTCTGGGTCTACTTCTGAAAGCTGTGGGCTGGGACTTAACAGAATGACTTACACCTGGCATGACAAAGCAGCCCCTTTTCATCCTGGATTGGCGTTTATGCAACTGACTGATCCAAAGTGCCCAGGCTAGACTTTGTCAAGGCTGGCTTTATCAATCATCCTGGATATCTTTATTCCACTTTTATGCAATAGGCCCCAGGTAACACGCACACGTGCACACACTCACCCACAAACACATACACAAAAGCTCATGCACGCACAGAGGTCTCACTCCCACAAACCACTCACGAACCAAAAGAAAAACAGCAAAGGAAAAACAGCAAAGAACATAACAACATACAAAATACACGGCCAGGGCCGTAACAATCTCAACATTAGTTTTTTTCTCAACACTCAATAAAATCTCAACTTCTAAAGCACTTCTTAGCACTATTCTGAAGGTTATTTCATTATCATTTCATACTATTTGTACAAA
>CM049411.1:1027500-1030000 GCA_026929865.2 Hyperoplus lanceolatus
GTATACTGTACATAGCATACTGTACATAGTATACTGTACATAGCATACTGTACATAGTATACTGTACATAGCATACTGTATATAGTATACTGTACATAGTATACTGTACGTAGCATACTGTACATAGCATACTGGACATAGCATACTGTACATAGCATAGTGAGGATAATGAAGAAAATTAATAAATAATGCAATTATATGTGGAAACTTGTATTGTTGTTGTGTTCTCAGGACACAGTCTCCTCCCTGCCGTCCGGCCCTGAGCCTCCGTTCTTTAATAAACTCTTTAACTTGATGCCAGCGGCGGCTAACGACAGAGCGCCGACTAACAGCAGCTTTGGCGACGTGCTGGAGCAGGTTTACCCCGTTTACAGACAGGTACACACACACACAGTCACTATCATATGGTCACAATCTGGCACACACACACGGACAGATTATTATGACCTGGACACAAACTCAAATAGCATCACCTGGAACAAGCTTGTTTCCTCCGATCTTTTCCTTTCCTTTTTCTCAATTTCTTTTCACCTCCAACATTTCCTTTGCTAATGTTGTTACTAATGTTACTTCATGTTTGTGTTTGATAGGCACTAGTGGTTTTCACGTTAGCTTCATACTGAACTTTAACGTAGTATGCAGTGTGAATAATAACCCCTGTAGTATACGTCTCGGCCGGTCCACTTGGGAAGGGGCCGCGACTACCACTTGCGCAGCCCTATGTTGTCCTTCTTTAGTGGGTGTATACCTGGCCAGTAAAAGCCAAACATTTGCATTAGCACTGTCGGCTGTTAGCTGCATTGGACTGCCAGTAAGACGGCAAATGACAAAATGTAACATGTCAAGCTAATTGGACTTACAGGGCGAGGGGCATTTCAAACATTGCGTTTTTTGAGGTAAATGGTTTCATACGTACTTCAATGTGTTTCTCAGGGGGAAGTTGTGTCCGTCACGTTCGTAGCAGGAAACCCCAGACATTCAGGAGACATCGTAAGAACCAAATCCATTTTATATTTTTATAAATCCTTTGTATTTAATGTTTAATTTTTTCTACTAAAGAAAAGCTCTCAAACTGCTATTGTCGTTTGTTGCAGAGAGATAAAACGTTTGTTACCGTGGAGATTTATGACAACAGAACAAACACCTGGGACGTCGTTCACAATGATGCATCTTGGGAAACCAGGTGAGTAGAGTGTAGCTGGTCTGTTCTGTGTGTCTTACAGGTTTTTTTCGATCGCTAACCCACAGTGGGCACAACTGTAGCTCAATGTGCAAAACTCTAACTACAGTCTGCACTACCAACAGTCACTGGAGCTGAGCAGTTCACTTCACCTGCAAAACAGGCTCAGAGCAGCAAACACTATGAACCAGCCTCACTGAGATAACACACACTGTCACTCAGAACCTGCTCAGAGTACAAACACTATGAACCAGCCTCATTGAGATAACACACACTGTCACTCAGAGCCTGCTCAGAGCAGCAAACACTATGAACCAGCCTCACTGAGACAACACACACTGTCACTCAGAATATGCTCAGAGCAGCAAACACTATGAACCAGCCTCACTGAGATAACACACACTGTCACTCAGAACCTGCTCAGAGCAGCAAACACTATGAACCAGCCTCACTGAGACAACACACACTGTCACTCAGAGCCTGCTCAGAGTACACACACTATGAACCAGCCTCACTGAGACAACACACACTGTCACTCAGAGCCTGCTCAGAGTACAAACACTATGAACCAGCCTCACTGAGACAACACACACTGTCACTCAGAGCCTGCTCAGAGCAGCAAACACTATGAACCAGCCTCACTGAGACAACACACACTGTCACTCAGAGCCTGCTCAGAGCAGCAAACACTATGAACCAGCCTCACTGAGACAACACACACTGTCACTCAGAACCTGCTCAGAGTACAAACACTATGAACCAGCCTCACTGAGATAACACACACTGTCACTCAGAACCTGCTCAGAGTACAAACACTATGAACCAGCCTCACTGAGACAACACACACTGTCACTCAGAGCCTGCTCAGAGTACAAACACTATGAACCAGCCTCACTGAGATAACACACACTGTCACTCAGAACCTGCTCAGAGTATAAACACTATGAACCAGCCTCACTGAGATAACACACTGTCACTCAGAACCTGCTCAGAGTACAAACACTATGAACCAGCCTCACTGAGATAACACACTGTCACTCAGAACCTGCTCAGAGCAGCAAACACTATGAACCAGCCTCACTGAGATAACACACACTGTCACTCAGAATCTGCTCAGAGTACAAACACTAGCATCAAACCCCAATACACAAATTACAAACTTTTAATCTTTACAGTTTGAATAATTTGAGTTATTTCACACACATTACGTAACATTTTCTTTGATGAAAGGGTGAAATTCTTTCACATGAAATTGTTTATTTTAGAACATACCAGTTTTTTTAGGAAAACAAAAAGAAATTAAAATCAGAAGTTTGCTTC
>CM049411.1:1035000-1040000 GCA_026929865.2 Hyperoplus lanceolatus
GCACAGGCTTCTAAGCCACTCCCTCTGTTCGCTGATTGGACCGGCAAAAATCTGGCTGAGAAAAGCTAAGAATATACTGCGGACCCAGACTGACTACTGAAGGGAAATGAAAATTGAGCGGAAGTAGGTATGTAGGCGGGCGGAGCCAGGCTATATAATTTCTGCTATAGATGGGAAAAAACAGAATGACTTGTTTGCATTTCTTTAAACCAATCACAATGGTCGTGGGCGGAGCTAAGCCCAGGAAGCAGCAATGGTGTCCTTTAAGAATATACCCATTCACACACACACACACACACACACACACACACACACACACACACACACACACACACACACACACACACACACACACACAAACACACACACACACAGTGAAGAGGTTGGCAGTGAAATGGCTACTGTAAATCTCCACACAAAACCACAAAACTATTAAAGATGGAGGCTGCCTACGTGATGTAAATAATCTCTTGACATTAAATACTAAAATGTAAATCATTTCTACATTGCATCTTCGTCCCAAACATTTCTGCGTAAACTTAAGGTAAGACACGGCAGGTAACAACAGAGTTTTTTTTTAATTTATAGATTTGTGCCTGTTTATCTTCCATAACATTTCTTCTATCATACTAAACAAGGAGTGAAATGTACATTAAGAAATTGACAGAAAAAAAGTCTGTATCCAAAATCTGTTCTGTAAACATTTTGGAATTTCGTATGTTGTAAAAATAAGATAAAGATTTAAACTCCGGCTTTATCCAACATCTAGATATACCGGGCTGGATTCTAACCCGGGTCTGCTGTGAAGAGGACAGACAGACAGACAGACAGACAGACAGACAGATGGGCTGGATTCTAACCCGGGTCTGCTGTGAAGAGGACTGAGACTCTATGGGGGGAGGGGGGGGGGGGGGTCTAAATGCCATCTTTAATCTTTCATGGTGTTAATGCCATTTTAATAGTAATATTCTTGAATGGAAAAAGTCTCAACAAAAGTGCATAACTCTTTTTCTGCAGTAAATGTTTAACCCATTGATGACTATGGCAATCTAGACATCGTTTTTAAAGATGCTATATTGACACATGATTAAATTTTCATATTTAAAAATAATAGTTTTTATGTCAGTAATCAACTGGTTCAAAGTTTCATGATGATATCTATAAGTTAAACATGTTAAAAACCCTATTCACCTGCAGTGTCTCTCCTTAAAGTACATAATACATTGTGTGTGTGTGTGTGTGTGTGTGTGTGTGTGTGTGTGTGTGTGTGTGTGTGTGTGTGTGTGTGTGTGTGTGTCTCTGCCTGTGTGTGTGTGTGTGTGTGTGTGTGTGTGTGTCTCTGCCTGTGTGTGTGTGTGCATGTGTTTCTAGCCTTAAAGGAGATCCCGACAAAACACTGCAACGTATCATTCCACAAGCTATTGCCTTCAGTAACAGGTGCTTTCAAGTGCTTTCAGTTTCACAAACACACATTTAGTCTCATAAAAACAATTTAAAAAAATGCTTTGGTTGAATCATAAAGGATTTGAAGGAATGCATGATAACTGTACGTCCTCATTTTTGCACATTGGAATAAATAGAGTTGTAGAAAATACTTGATACTTTGAGGATGCATAAACGTAAACACACACCAAGAAAGAAGGGATACTCCTCGGTGAACTGAGGTCGGCCATGATGCTTTATCCATTATATTATACTATCTATGGTAAACACACACCGTAGGATGCTGGTATACAAGGTTCTACATCTTGGTCCTAAACTTTATAAAACTCTGCTGAAGTATTTACAGTTTTTTACAAATTTTAATTTTGTTGATAATAATTGGATACGTCAAAGGTGCAACGAGGAACTTTTAAATATTTCCGAAAGCAGTCTAATTTTTCCTCTGATGATCATAAATTACATGTAACAGCAAACGAGACCATCAGTGCAAAGAATGCTATTTATATATAGTTTTTCTTAATGACTTTGTCATGGGTACACGCTCACCCAAGAACAACAGCTGGCGTGGTAAAAACACTACTGCTTTTGTCCAAAGGGGGGCGCTAGAATTAACACACACTGAAAGTTCCTCGGAGCACCTTTAACCTTTAAATATGCTAGTGTTAACATTACCATAACTAAAACACCAGTATGTTGACATTTTCTCCACTCAGTATCTGTTCATGTGCATATAATAAATATAGAACGTGAATCTTTTTGAGTTTTTTTTATATTTCTCACGCGGTTTTAGTGGTTTCCTGTTTGCTGAGTAGAACTTCCAGCAGACGCAGTTTAGCCTTCAGCTGCTTGTACTCCTGGTATTCCTCCTTCATCGGACTGCGGTCTTCCTTCTGGCAGATTCTGGGGACACAAGCAGGTATTAAAGGTGAATTAAGTGGTTTATTCATGTTAATATAAGTGTTAAATCGCTCTTTATTCATGCAGTGATCACTTATATTGTGTGCGCATTTCATAAAGCCCATCTCTCAGTCAGCTGCTCTGCATGTAATTGGCTAATAAACTTTTCGGGGATCCCACTACTGATAACCAATCAGAAGAGAGAACCCTACAAACCGACACCCGTCTCACTGCCGGGAGCAACAGATTGGTGAATGTTTATGCGCCTACGATGGCGGAGCAGGTACAAATCCTTCCCAATGTCTGTTTTGATGCTTTTTATCATGTTTTATCACACTTATGGATCTGAGATGATGCTAGATAACTCGCTGCTTGAAGACCGCAGTGCATTAATGTGGTGACGTAGGGATGAGCGAGGGGACTGCTGACTGCAGTAACTGACAGGAAGTTAGCTAAAAGAGCCATTCCGCTTACTGAACCTTTAATCTTTTTTTATTTATACCAGTAAATCCCATTGAGACCGGAGACTCTTTTTCAAGGGAGACATGTTCCCATTCACACACACACATTCATACACCGATAGCAGCAGCAGCTACCACGCAGGGTGCAAGCTAACTATCAGGAGACATTTAGGGTTCAGTGTCTCTTTGCCCAGGGACACTTGGACATGTGGCGGGGAGACGGGGGATCGAACCACCGACCCTGTAACCCAGTGGACAACCACCTTGCACACTTCACCACGGACGCCCAGTGAAAACAGAAGAAGAAATACCGTGTCTTCTCATTGCAGGGTACGTCGTGACTTTTTTTCCTAACTTGCCACTTGTATATTTTCCCTGGCCCAGCATCCAGAAAACCTATTTTGGTGATTACTTCTATGTAAAATATTAAAGTTCCCTTTTAGATGTTGTTCTTTTGGTTTATGGGTTAAATGTTGAAATATTAAAGATACACATAATATAAAAGTATAGGCACAATACATTTGAAGTCTTCTTTCTTCTGAAAACGTCTTAATATTTGGGCAAAACTAACTTCTATCGCCACCAAGAGGAACTATGAAAAATTACAATTACTAGTTATTTAGCATTTTTTTTACAGTGTGATTTTTTATTTTAATTCTCCTGAAACTTCTTTCACCTTCCGGTCTGCCGCTGGAACTGGTCCTCATACACCCGGAGAGCTTTACGCCTCGTCTTCTTCTCTGCTCTGGTTTCACGCAGACACATCAGCAGCTGAGACCTCCAAGGGGGGGGGGGGGGAGATGAGACATATCACATATCAACTCCATAGACAGACAGTACAACATGAGTAGTTAAGATGATAAAAGGATAAACAGTCAATGACATAAATTATATTAAAATACCAAAAAATAAAACTCTGCTTAAAAGTTTAAAAAAATAATACAATAATTAAAAGAAAAAATTTAAAATTAATTAATATTAATATTATTTATTAAAATTAAATATTTTATAAAAAAAATTATATTATAAAAAATAAACACTAAAATGAAGATTAAACAAAATAATTATAAACAAAAAAAATCTGATTTATTTTTACAAATAAAAAGTAAAAACACCATAATGTAGATCAAACGGATACAAAATTATAAATGGAATAAGTTTAAACAATAAATTTTTTTTTTAAATTTAAATACTAGCCCAGACATATCAGCAGCTGAGACCTCCAGGGGATGAGACATATCAAATATCACTGATATAAAAGCAAACACTAAAATGTAGATAATAAAAATAAAAATAAACAATAAATAAAATCATAAATTAAAATATAAAATCAAAACATATTAATATTAATATTATTCAATAAAATAAAATATTTAAATAAATATATATAGTATATAAAGACTAAAATGTAAGTTTAAACGAAATAATATTAAAATAAAAAGTGGAGAAAATAAAGTACTAGCCTAGATAACTAACTGAGCCTAGCTGACCTTGAGGCCTCGTGCAGGTTTGCTGTGGTGAGAGCGACCGGTGGATGAACAGGTTTCACTTCTTCTATCGGTGAAACGAAGGCGGTGTCGCTGTCTCTGTCGCTCTCCCACTCACACAGAGACAGGGGGGGCAGGGGGGGCTCTGTCACTGTTATGGACTCTTCATCAGAGCCATCCTCTTCCTCCTAAGAATAAGGCATATTTAACAGTTTCAAACTGCCAAGCCCACACAGTCCTAGACATTCAAAAAGCAGTTTTTTACTGTATAGACAAAATGACCTTGTAGAACGTCATGCATAACTATGGTAGCCTGGTGCTACCAGACCATCGTACTTCATTTCATTTGTACAGAAGGTCTGGCAGTGCTGTAATTGGCAAACGTTCACTCATGGAGGCGGGTGTCTGTTAAAGTTTAAAACTATTGGATCTGCCCAGTGCCACTCTGGATTAGCCAACCAATCGCAGAACGTTTGGTCGTCACGTGTGTCATGAGCCGGCTTCTGGCAACTGAAACTGGAGCGCGACTTCGACGTCATCGTTCTCAGCCACTCGCTCTGTTCGCTGATTGGACCGGCTGTCGAATCTCCAGCAAAACTGGGAAATGGGCTGTACACCCAGACTGACTACTGAAGGGAAAATAAAATTTGGCCGGAAGTAGGCGGGCGGGCGGAGCCAGGCTATAACTATGTAGATGGTAATGCATATATTT
>CM049411.1:1045000-1052500 GCA_026929865.2 Hyperoplus lanceolatus
TCCTCTGATGATCCTAAAAAACATTAATTGACGTCACACCGACAGAGCCTCCGTATGAAAACAAACAGGGATGAGACGGATATAAAAACAAGAGCGATCAAGGAGCCATGTTAGGATGAAATAAATAACTAAAAGTAAGTCCTAATTGTAGCATACTGCATCCCAACTAGATTCTGTCTACGATCAGATGTAGTATGTAGAATAGAAAAAAGGAAGAGGAGGAGATTTGGAACACAGGGAGTGTGTAATAATGTGGTAAGCTCAGAGGGATGTTTGTACCTTTGAGCTGCTTGCGAGCTTTGGCCAGCTCATTCATGACTCGAATCATCTCTGGGTCGGAGTATTTATCGTTGTAGGACGGCTGAGAAACAGACAAACACATCAACGTCAGTTCTACTCAAGGAAAAGGCAGTTTAATTATATTATATTATACATACACAAGGGAGACACCATTGTTTAAGTTTTAATCAGACTAATTACTTATAAAATTAAAATTAAATAAAAATGCATCCTGTTTTTCATTTTGGGATTTTCAGCAAATGTAATGAAGGAAAACAATAGAGTAAAATAAAAAATATATAAATAAGGTGGGGTAATTTGTGCATTTGGAAGTTTTAAACCTGTAGTTGCAGAAAACTGTCCGCCTGAAATTGGAAATGTGACCACATATTTAAGAAGTGCCATCCATTTGTCTGATGCTGTAAAGAAGGGAGACACAAGGAATAAGATATAAGCACATTTAAGCTCAAAAACTGTGTGTTGCCTTTCAAAGTAAAATTTGCATGATCAAGGTTTTTTGATTATGTGTGTCTGAACAATTATAGACACGTTTGAAAACATTTGACACATGTTTTAGTGCTTTGGTATGCTACACTTTGAGTCTATATAGTTAGCACAATGTCAACCCTAAATTGCTGCATCATGCCTGTTATCCAAAATTCTGGGGATGGGGTGATTTGTGTGTGGGCCTGTGTGAGTTATGAGTAAGTAAGTAAGTAAAATGTATGTATAAAAGCACATTTATGACAGTTTGCACTGTCCAAAGTGCTGTACATAGTGCGTTCAGTAGGTAAACAATGAAGGTAAAATAACAATAACCAAAATAAAAACGTAGCCATGCATCCACATAAACACAGATAGTAGTGCAGTGTGTAAGTAAGTAGTGCAGTGTGTTAATGGGTGTGTAACACCAGGGTGTACATATGGGTGTGTGAGCCTTGATTTAAAGGCAGAAATGTGGGGGAATCACTTTGTCAGGTGGCAGTTGGTTAAAGCACGGAGAATAGTGCAAAGTACATTTCTGAGAGTTGTGCCAGTGGCATGGCTGTATGCGCTGTGTGCAAAGAAAGTGATTGTGTGCAGTAGCTGTGGAGAGAGTGACATGTCAATTCCACTTAACGACACCACTGATGAGAGTTCAGATGGCCAGAAAGATGTGTGGTGACTTTGTGATTGTGACACAATGTGCTGTGCTGTGGGTGATTTGTGTGTAGACAATTTGTGTCCGAAGCTATATTTCTTAAACAGTTTATTCCAGATCCAAAGTTTTTATTGCCAGTGATGCCAACATCCTGAAATATATGTACATATTTGAGTGTGTAGACATAACTGTCAAGGCCTCACTTTAAAATCACTTTGAGTAAAAAGTTGCACAAATCACCCCACCTTCCCCTATAAATAAAATGTAATTAATTTAGTTTTAAACTGTAGTTGCATCTGTCTGCCTGCAGGAGGCAGAGCAAGGTGTGTCTGTCTGTCTGTGCGTGCGTGTGTGTGTGTGTGTGTGTGTGTGTGCGTGTGTGTGCGTGTGTGTGTGTGTGTGTGTGTGTGTGTGTGTGTGTGTGTGTGTGTGTGTGTGTGTGTGTGTGTACCTTGTAGTGCATCTCCTGTTCAAACTGGTCCTCAAACCTCCGGACTTTCTTCTTCAGAGTCTGAATGTGTTTAGTGAGAAACTGAACCGACGAGGGACACGGGTCCTCAGATGCTACAGCGCGGTCCCCACCTCGATACCTGGACCAGAACATACACACACACACAAATACAGAGAGACAGACAGACAGACAGACAGACAGACAGACAGACAGACAGACACACACACACACACACACACACACACACACACACACACACACACAATCACACACACAGACAAAGAGACAGACAGACACACACACAGACAGAGAGACAGACAGACAGACACACACACACACACACACACACAATCACACACACAGACAAAGAGACAGACAGACACACAGGCAAAGAGACAGACAGACACACACACACACACACACACACAGAGAGAGAGAGAGAGAGAGAAAGAGAGAGGTAAATAGTTGTGATGCACCAAAATTTAAATTTTTGGCCAAAACCAGAAATAATTAAACACTTAACCAGTTTTTTTTGTGACATTTTTAAAATATATTATTATTATTATTATTATTATTATTATTATTATTATTATTATTATTATTATTATTATTATATTAAAATATATTCAGCATTTTTTATTTTTTTTACAGGAGAGTTACAACGGAGGCCAGACACTAAAACCACAAACTGGGTCAAAGATAAATGTGAATCTTCAGCTCCGGGCACACACACACACACACACACACACACACACACACACACACACACACACACACACACACACACACACACACACACACACACACACACACACACACACACACAGGCTGTGGGTCAGGCTTTATATAAGAGCCATTGATGCAGCTTTGTTCGTTAGGACATTCTGAACTCTCTCAGGACTATTTAAAACACTTTGAGAACAATGCTCAGTGTTACTGTCCACACGGCCACATTCTTATTACTATACTCCTAATACTACAGCATTTAGAATAAAACGTAAAAGGTGTATTACATTTTGCTCTGTTAGGGGTTTGTGAACTGAAATGGCTTGATGACAAACTCACATTTAAATACCACATACAGCTCTGGAAAACATTCAGAGGCCAGTCTGGGTTTTTCTTCAATCTTCGTCTCGACATTACTTCATGGAAATGCTCTAAATGACAATATTTTTGGGGTGGAATTTGGTAGAAATGTTGTCAGTGGTTTGTAGAATAAAACCAAAATGTTCATTCTACTCAAACATATGCCTCTAAAGAGTGAAACGAGAGACACTGAACATTTGGAGTGGACTCTTAATGTTTTCCAGAACTGTGTATCTTGTAACACTCATGTTGGAGAGTTAGAAATGTTCAAATCTGCCAAGAAAAGTCCAAATAAAAGTTCAACCATTCAAAAGTCAAGAACAAAAGGACCCAGGCACACACAGACAGACAAACAGACAGACAGACAGACAGACAGACACAAACAGACACAGACACACAGACAGGTGGTACTCACAGACAGACAGACAGACACAAACAGACAGACAGACAGACAGACACACACACACACAGACACACAGAGACAGACAGGTGGTACTCACAGTATGTACTGCTGGCTGCATGGAGGTGAGGGAGCCATGTCCGGATCAGAGTTGAACCTGTGGCTGAGGCTGGAGCATCGAGGTGAAGGCATGGGGCTGGGGCCTCCAGAGAGCAGCTGGAGCAGGGCCCCCTCCTCTGCCCTCTCTACCCCCTCTACACCCTCCCTCCCTGGGCAGCAGAGAGAGGGAGAGTAGGGGTGGGGACCAAGGGCTGTGGCTGCAGACAGACAGACAGACAGACAGTTAGATAGAGAGACAGATATACAGTTAGATAGAGAGAGAGACAGACAGACAGTTACACAGTTACAAGACATACATACAGACAGACAGACAGACAGACAGTTAGATAGAGAGACAGATATACAGTTAGATAGAGAGAGAGACAGACAGACAGTTACACAGTTACACAGACAGACAGACAGATTTTCTGGCAAATAACAGTAAAATAAACACTTAAAGATTACAACATGTTGGGATGTTTTGGCAGACATGGATTAAGCCTACTTCTGACTAGGCTTAATGTCTGTGAAACTGGCCTAATGCTTAGTGTGTTTTTGCTTACAGAAAGAGGGCGAGTAGGGGTGACAGACAGACAGACAGACAGACAGACAGACAGACAGACAGACAGACAGACAGACTCCAATATGTCTCTAGAAATAGTAACACAATAATAAAACATTAAATAAAAGAAAAAAAAAGTACATTCAGTCTTCTAAGATTACAACATAATGCTTAGTGTGTTTTTGCTTACAGAGAGAGGGCGAGTAGGGGTGACAGACAGACAGACAGACAGACAGTTAGACAGACAGACAGACAGACAGACAGACAGACAGACAGACAGACAGACAGACTTCTAAGATTACAACATAATGCTTAGTGTCTATTTGCTTACAGAGAGAGGGCGAGTAGGGGTGGGTTCTGGGGGCTCCGTCGGGGGATAGGGACTGCTGACCCGGGCGGATGGGGGTTAACGGGTGGTGTTTAGGGGACTGGGCAGCTCTGCTATGCACCGTCAGCAGATCTGAAGAGACACAAAGGAGGAATTCATGTTTAGGTCAAAATACACTTCAAACTTGTATATATAAAGGTGCTCCGAGGAACTTTCAGTTTGTGTTAATTCTAGCGCCCCACTTTGGACAAAAGCGGTATTTTTTGTTTACCACGCCAGCTGTTGTTCCTGGGTGAGTGTATACCCATGACAAAGGCATTAAGAAAAACTATATAAAAATAGCATTCTTTACACTGATGGTCTCGTTTGCTGTTACATGTAATTTATGATCATCAGAGGAAAAATTATAAATATTGAAAAGTTCCTCGTTGCCACTATACAAACCTGAAAGACTTTTCCCTGGTTACACTATCGCTCACTAAAGGACAAACTTTTTTTTTTATATATATATATTTTTTTGGCATTTTTATGCTTTATTGATAGTGTAGAGACAGTGTTGAAATGGGGCAGAGAGGGGAGTGACATGCAGAGAACGACCGCGGGCTGGAATCGAACCCTGGTCCGCTGCTGGCCGAGGCCCATGGGGGGGGGGACGCCCTACCCACTGAGCTAAGGGCCCATGGGGGGGACGCCCTACCAACTGAGCTAAGGGCCCATGGGGGGGACGTCCTACCAACTGAGCTAAGGGCCCATGGGGGGGACGCCCTACCAACTGAGCTAAGGGCCCATGGAGGAGGACGCCCTACCCACTGAGCTAAGGGCCCATGGGGGGGACGCCCTACCAACTGAGCTAAGGGCGCCCCCACAAACCCGTTTTAAGGTGGAGTCAGTGATTCTGGAGAACGCTTGTTGTTAAAATCACTGGATTTGTACAGACAGGTAGTGGATCATGAGGAGACATTCACACAGTACAGACAGGTAGTGGATCATGAGGAGACAGACACACAGTACAGACAGGTAGTGGATCATGAGGAGACAGACACACAGTACAGACAGGTAGTGGATCATGAGGAGACAGACACACAGTACAGACAGGTAGTGGATCATGAGGAGACAGACACACAGTACAGACAGGTAGTGGATCATGAGGAGACAGACACACAGTACAGACAGGTAGTGGATCATGAGGAGACAGACACACAGTACAGACAGGTAGTGGATCATGAGGAGATATCACTGACTACACCTTTAGTCCCTTTTCTATACAGCCATTGTTGCTTCAGCTCATTCCTGACATGTTGATGGTTGTCCGTGGTCCGACATTAAAACTACGTTGCTTTTACTGAACGCATGTCGCAGGATAAATCCACGTTTTGTGCAGCAGTCGGTCAGAGTGTTTTTCCTATAAATAGCCCCACACACACACACACACACACACACACAAGCGCACACACGCACACACGCACACACACACACACACACACACACACACACACACACACACACAGCGTGGCTTGTGGCGTACAGTGCGGAACAAGCACAGTCACCACCGAATTCACGAGGATCACGTGAAAAACTGAAATACAGTAAATTTCCTTTATGGATGTCTTGAAAGCTTGGCCATTACCTAATTGAATGTTGTCTTTTCTTGATTTATTTACCCAAATAGATAGATAGATAGATAGATAGATAGATAGATAGATAGATAGATAGATAGATAGATAGATAGATAGATAGATAGATAGATAGATAGATAGATAGATAGATAGATAGATAGATAGATAGATAGATAGATAGATAGATAGATAGATAGATAGACAGACTGACAGACAGACAGACAGCTATTTGTACCAGGGGGACTGTATTCATCAGCGTTGACACTGTGGCAGAGAGCCAGTGTTTTCTCCGCTGAGGCACCTCCAGAGGGGGGGCTCTTCTGCTCCTTGCTGCCCAGCGAAGAGGTGCTTTCCTCTGGGGAGTGACCTCGCGAAGAGCCCCCCTCACCCTCCAAAGCCTGGAGCTTCAGCAGGGAACTTTGCAGGCAGAAACAGAACATGCCAGACAGACAGACAGACAGACAGACAGACAGACAGACAGACAGACACACACACAGACACACAGACACACAGACACACAGACACACACACACTGGATAACCACCAGTATTTAGGCTTTTAGTCCAGTTATTGGGATGTGTAGTGTAGTAAGATTCCAGATATTAGCCAGATCCCAGCCTCTGAAACAGCACATGTGTAGTCTGTCCCCACAAGCCAAAAACACTTAAAATGGTTTAAAAAAAAAAACTCAGATCAATGAATTAACGAGGTAATCGTCTAGGGAGAAAATCCATTATGATGCCGCGTCCCCCTTAGTCAGCTTTACTCTCCACATGAGCTAGAAATACAAGAGTAAATTCCACAAATCCTTCTTCTTCAATGCAGCCAGTTACAGAATTACAATCCCAACGAGAGCCGATCTATGTAGAAATATAGACAAAACGTTGATTTCAAGAGTCCATGAAAAATGAGCCTTTTATTGAGCCGCGGTGTGTTCAGTGGAAGAAGGAGCCGCAAGGATGTGAATGCTCTCAAAACTGCACGTTCACATGTGATGACGATGGTGGTGCTGATGCTGCGATGGTCCCCACACACACACACACACACACACGCACACACACACACACACACACACACACACACACACACACACACACACACACACACACACCACGCACGCACACACACACACACACACACACGCACACACACACCCCCCTCCCTGGTTGGATTACTCATCGCTGGCTCGTGAGTCTCTCTCTCTCTCTCTCTCTCTGTGATCGTGAGGTTTTTCCCGCATCAGTGGGGGATGGGCTTGTTGCTTACGTCATGGTGTGTGTGTGTGTGTGTGTGTGTGTGTGTGTGTGTGTGTGTTTGAAGCTCATTCATAAAAAAGAAAGGAGGCGGTGGCAGTTTAACCCATTCAAAGCCAGTGTTCTCATATTTCTCCATTTAAAGGTGCAGTGTGTAAAAAGAAATTTAGTGCAAAAATGATAAGCATAAAACCAGCAACACGCCATTTACAGAACCTAGGCTTTATAATACAGATTTCACCTACGTGTTGATACCGGCTCCATTACCTGTGATTTTTTTTTTAA
>CM049411.1:1055000-1057500 GCA_026929865.2 Hyperoplus lanceolatus
CTTCTGGCCAGATTTAGTATGGTTAAAAATACCCGGATTTCCCTACTACATCCGTCTGAGATTTTTAGTGTTGAAAACAGCATGTTATTTTGGCGATTCTGACCCACAATCCAGTGCACACACCGGAAGTGACGTCACATCGACGGAGCCTCTGTATGAAAACAAACGGGGATGAGACGGGTATAAAATCAAGAGGCGAGATCAAGGAGCCATGTTAGGATGAAATAAATAAGTAAAAGTATGTCCCAATTGAAGCATACTGCATCCTAACTAGATTCTTTTTATTGTAAGATCTAGTATGTAGAACAGAAAAAAATAAAGAGTATGAGATTTGGAACGCAGGGTCTGTTTACAAAAGTTATCAGATCAAATCCAGACGGCTCATATAAAAGGCTCCGTACCAAACTACAATCAGCTGCCACATAATAAACAATATTTACTAAACAACAACGTTTCTATGGTTCAAGCATTCTGTCTGGAAGAAAAATAAGCGTCAAATACTGCACTACGTCACCTCAACACTTCTAAACGCCACTCTACGGTGGAGTTGAGCCCCTATCTCACTGGGCTGCGACAGGTTAAAGCCCCTATCTCACTGGGCTGCGACAGGTGTAAAGCCCCTATCTCACTGGGTCTAAAGCCCCCTATCTCAGGCTCGACTGTGGCCCCTATCTCACTGGTTAAAAAGCCCCTATCTCACTGGGCTGCGACAGTGTAAAGCCCCTATCTCACTGGGCTGTAAGCCCCTATCTCACTGGGCTGCGACAGTGTGAAGCCTCTATCTCACTGGGCTGCGACAGTGTAAAGCCCCTATCTCACTGGGCTGCGACAGTGTAAAGCCCCTATCTCACTGGGCTGCGACTGTTTGCAACAAGTTGGAGACACAAAATTGCGAGAAAATATGCGAATTAGCGACAATTTCTATTTGCAGTCTCACTGAGTTGGTTCCTCACGACACGTTTGCGAATGTCCTGCCCAACACTTCCCGGGACGTCGCATTTATGTCTCGCGAACGTCTGGTGAGCGTCGCACGAACGGAATGTCAGTCTCATTTTTGTCTCAAATCAGTCGCAATTTAGTTTCATATGTCGCCAAACCCCTCGCAAAGTTGTCTCACATTTCTCGCACTTTCTGACTCGCGGAAACTAAATTGAGAAGGGTTTGCGACGCGTGCGACACACCTGCGACCACTCTGAGACTATTTTGAGAGTAGATTTGTCGCACACATTTTTTGAACATGTTCAAAATTCAAGCAACAGGACTGCGCGGCTCTGCGACTCATGCGAGGAAATTGAGACCTCCGCGAACGTTTGGAGACAGTTTAGAGACTCCCACTAGAATGCAGTCTCCAACTTGTCGCAAACAGTCGCAGCCCAGTGAGATAGGGGCTTTACTGTAACATATAAAATAATAATCTGAAGAATATGAAGGTTTCAGATATTGTTGAGTCTGTTTCAGAGAAAAGGTTTTCTTGCTTTAAAAATATATATAAACTGTATATATACAGCTCTGGAAAAAATTAAGAGACCACTCCAAATATTCAGTGTCTCTCGTTTTACTATTTAGAGGCATATGTTTGAGTAGAATGAACATTTTGGTTTTATTCTACAAACTACTGACAACATTTCTACCAAATTCCCCTGAACAATATTGTCATTAAAGAGCATTTCCATGAAGTAATGTAGAGGTGAAGATGAAAACAGGCAGGTCTCTGAATGTTTTCGAGAGCTGTAGATGCTGTATATATATATCACTAACATCAAAATAAATGTATAATTCTTATGATATCGGATAGTTTGGTATCGGCCGATATCCAAAACCAAGATATCTGAATATGTGAATCAATTTTGGACTGAGAAATAGTGGATCGGTCAGTCTCTGAACTTGTGTTCATCTTAAAATAGAACAAAATTAAATCTGTCATCAGACCAGTTTGTTTCGTGGTAATTCAGGATCTGGCTAAAAGTTTTTAAAATGCAAGTAAATCGTGAACTTGAAACTGGACTTTGAAATCCTTTGAAACACTATTTTGTGTGTGTGTGTGTGTGTGTGTGTGTGTGTGTGTGTGTGTGTGTGTGTGTGTGTGTGTGTGTGTGTGTGTGTGTGTGTGTGTGGATGGAGTGTTTGTGGGTGTGTGCAAATTAAATGTGTAGGAAGTCTTGGAAATATGTACAAAAACACACATCTGTATATTCACATTCACAACATAAACAATAATAAAAAGGAAAGTCTCAAAGTAGAAATATTCATATCACCCTCCTTATCGTCCTTATCTGCTACAACCAAATGTTTAGATCATTTTATCTTTGGATTTTATTAGCTCCAGAAAGTGAAGCAGTGAAGGCATTAGGGTGACCTCCGCCCGACCAAATATTCACCCCACTCAGAGTGAACCAAAAAGTTTGGAAATGTTAGTTTTTTTTTACCAGTGGCTTGATTTGCCCGTTAAATATGTTTTCGGGGCATTTTGGATAATTTACAGACAGGGCAAATGTATCAA
>CM049411.1:1075000-1080000 GCA_026929865.2 Hyperoplus lanceolatus
AATCCCACAGACAGTGGCTATTGGGGCCTGGTGTCAGGCTTTACCTGCAGCATTTCTTCACATGGAAGAAGGGAAACTTCTTGGAGGTCTGGATGCAGAAGGACGTGATGGGGAAAGAGAGGTGAGAGGTGGGCAGAATGCTGATTCTCTCTCTCCTCTTCCTCGGGAGCAGCTCTCGCATTTTAACACTTTAATCAAATCCACGTGATCAGAAGAACACTCTCTCCTGTCCTCCGCTGTGTCGATTGATTTGTTTTAATATTCTGATATTTAAAAAAAATGAATTCAGGGATATATAATGTTGTGCAATCTTCTGGCAAAAACGAGAAAAACGTGGAAGACTTGTTGTGGGAATTCTACGGAGAGTCTTAAAGGTCAAAAACCATCAATTGAGTCTTTGGAACAGTCAGACGCCGAACAAAAAAGTCTCTTGGAATTTTTTTTTTTTTAAAAAGCGCAAGCCAAAAACAAAAAAAAGTGCTTATCGAGAAAAATTCACTTATCAGGATAAAAACAAACTGGAAATTGATTTAATTGATTTAATTGATTTAATTGATTTATCGACATTGAAATGGAATTGAGATTCCCTCAGGAGAACGTGCGGCAGAGCGTTTGCAGCAGGGCCTTTTCAAAGGAGGAGCTCCACTTCCAGTTCACATGATGGTTGCCCGCACGCTGTCGCAGATTAACGGGAAAGTTTTTGGTCTTGAGCGACCGATAGAGCGAGTCGGCCAGACCTTCCAGCGCTGACCGCAGTACGCTGACGGGAGAGAAGCTCTGGGATTCACTTGTGGTGGAAAAGTCCTCCAAAATAAGGATTTCCCAATGTCCAAAAACGGAAGAAATTTTTTTTTACCAGAATTCTTGCAAATGTCTGGATTTTTGGACTATTTTCAAAGTCCAAAAGTCCTTTTTTAAGCGTCCTTAAATCCAGATTTAATATCTAGATATGTAGATGGTGATTCCAAGGGGTTGCTGAATTGGAGAAAGTTCAATTGAGCACGCTGAAAATTGAGGGAAAGCCTGTGAAACGTTAGTGTAGTCTCGTCTGTAGAGCATCCCTGTCTGTCGGGTGTGAGTGCTGCACGGTGTAGTAATGTTAAGGGGCACACACACACACACACACACACACACACACACCACACACACACACACACACACACACACACACACACACACAAATACACACACACACACACACACACACCCACATCACAAATACACACATATACACACACACACACACACACACACACATACACACACACACACACACACACAAACACACACACACACACACACACACACACACACACACACACACACACACACACACACACACACACACACACACACACACACACACACACACACACACACACACACACACACACACACACACACACACACACACACACACACACGGCTGGAGGTATTTTTAGCGCTTGGAAACATTGCTCAGAAGGTTTCACTGACTGACGGCCAGACACTAAACAGAACGTCTTGTCCTCAAACCAGCGTAGGCGGAGAGGGGAACACTGTTTAACTCATAGAGTCTTTTATATTTATCTTTTCATACGCTTTTTAACTTATAGAACCTTGATTACTTACACAGATATATTATAGAGGATTTGTTTTATTCACTGTGCATGTCGAGAATAAAGTCGAAATTTCAACTTCATCCCCAAAACAAGTGAATAATTTTTTTTTCTATAAAAGGTGACAGATATAAAACACATTTAAGACTTTATGACAAAGAAACAGAGAGAGTATTTCTCGTTTAGCTCATAAACACTGTGTTGTGGTCAGTGTCAGGACTTTGAAGCCATTGTGAAAAACTATTCCAACTTCCCCCCCAAAAAATATCTTCCTTTAAAGAAAAAAATAATTACTCTAAAAAAATATATAACTTTAAATTTGTATTTTCTTCCCTGTCCTCAAACCAGTGTAGGCGGAGAGGGGAACACTCAGAAACCTGATCACTTACCTATGGGACAGTGTCAGGATATGGGAGAGCATTAGTGCCACAAGGAAACCTGATCACTTTCTATGGGAGAGCATTAGTGCCACAAGGAAACCTGATCACTTTCCTATGGGAGAGCATTAGTGCCACAAGGGGGAACAAATATGAAAGAGTATTTATTTTTTATTCACTCAGCATTTTGTCTTTTTTTCCCCCGAAAAACGAAGGATTTTTTTCTTGGGTGAATTTTTTTTAAAGTTTTTTTAAAAACATTTTAAGATTACCTTTTAACAAACAAACAAAGAAATGATTCCCCCCCCAAAAAAAAATATCTTCCTCTACTACTACTACTATAATATTCCGTACTTTTTACAGAAATGTTTGAAACTGTCAATAGAAAAGTTTAACAATATTTAACTTAATATGTGTACAATCTCTTTATAAAAACTAACATCTAGATGATGGAAAAAGCCGGATTTGAAATAAAGCCTTTTTTAATTTTATAAATCAAAAATACTATGTACAGGTCCTCAAAATGCATGTTCTGCATGTTTCTAAGAAGAAAATGTCTCACAAATCAGACAGTGAACAACATACAGTGGCGTGCACAGGTAGACCTGAAGTGGTGCTGAAGCACCTGCCCTTTTCCCCTGGCCCAATCAAGTGTATATATATATATTTTTTTATCTATATTTTTTTTACAGTGTATGTGGCCCATGCCGACATTGTCATCTATAAATGCTCAACGATTAAAAACTTTTGACAATAATGCCCCAATAAATATGCCCCCCCTCCTCCTCCTCCGCACACACTTCCTTTGTCAACGTGAACCCGCAGAGTGGACACAAACGGAGGCGCGTTGCCACAGCAGTTCACAGCTGCTGCACACACACACCTACTCCCTGGCCTGCCCTGCCCCATCAGCGAGGTAACACATACATGAATGGAGTCAAGAGTGTATTGTTTGCCCCCTAAGCCTCAGTTTCCAAGCTATAACTTGCATTTATTTGTCTCTGTTATAAAGTAGCCTCTATCATGCAGCGCCACACAGCTGAGCATAAATTAGCCGACTGCCCTGCCCTGCCCTCTGAGACCCACTGTTGTAAATTTGCAACATCTCTTGGAAGCTGTTTTGTAGTCATTTTCCAGGACTAAATGTACACAAAGACTACATATTCCAGCACTCCAGACTATACAATGTATCAAATCACCAATTTTGGCGGGAAAATATTAATATTGTAAGAACAGCAACATTTCAGATTCAAACAACATGGATGACTCCCACTGAGCTCCCAGCTCTCTCTGTTGGAACCATTTTCCATGTAAGTACTTGACCTTTAATATTTTTTTCCTGTATTGTAAAGTTGTTCTGTAACATATACTTCAAGAAACAAACTAAAAAAGTTAAATTTACATGATTTTCAGTGATTTATTTTAATGTTGCAAAAACGCAACACTGAGCTTCAATGGGAGTCATTTTTCAAAACAAAAGGCCCAATCACTTATCATGAGTAAATTGTGTATTATTTGTGTTTTAAGCTAAAGTTCACTAAAGTTTAAGGTTTAAAGTCATTTAGTTTTATATAAAACTAAATAACCTTAAACTTTAGCCTAAAACTATAACACAAATACAAAACTTTTGTTTTGAAAAATTACTCCCATTGAATCCCAGTGTTGCTTTATAGAATAATAATTTACATTATATACATGTTTGAGATCTGCAAAAGATAAAAAGTGTAACCCTAACCCTCTAACCCCTAACCCTCTAACCCTCTAACCCTAACTTTTTTTTTTTTCTAATTTTATTTTTATTATTATTATTATTATTATTATATCTAATTATTTAATTATTTAAATTTTCTAATTATTCTAATTGTTTTAATTCTCACTATTCTAGCTGTTCTGATTTTTTTTATACCATTTCCAAATATTTATTCAAGTTGTTTAACATTTTATTTGGTCCTGGTCAGCAGCACCCTCTTCTTCCCACCCTGGAGCATCCACGCTGCTGACCACAGCCCCCGCCCCGCCCCGCCCCCAACATGCTACGTTTTGTTTGCCTTCTTAGTGGTTTTCTAATTATTCTAATGCCTTAGAGATTTTCTTAATTATTTTATTTATTTTTTAAATTATTTTAACTTTTTAATCATTTCAATCTTCCAATTATTCTAATTTTCTAATTCTTAATCTTTTAATTATTCTAATTTTCTAAATCACTATTCAAGTTGTTTTAACTTTTTATTTAACCCTGGTCAGCAGCACCCTCTTCGTCTGTCCACTGCAGAGACACCCTGCCTGGGAATCGAACCCTGGTCTCCCGGGTGAAGGGGCAGAGCTCTTCAACCGCACCACCAACACCACTCCAGTTTTTAGATCAATAGGCCTGTGCAGCAACATTTCAACAAAGGAATCTTTTAACCCAAACCCTAACCCCACCCTAACCCTCTAACCCTAACCCTAACCCTAACCCTCTAACCCTAACCCTACCCCTCTAACCCTAACCCTCTAACCCTCAGGGCCTTTTAATGCTCAGATTTTAATGTTGAACTGTTCCTCAAATGTTATTGAAATATCTTAAAAGCTGTCCACCCATTTTATTTTAACTACGCAAAGTGGGTTGGTGGTACTGAATCAGTCATGAAGCTATATAAGCTAATTATATTATTTTGTCCCAACCATAAGTTATTTCTATGTTACAAGACTTGCAGTAATCTTGTATTTACCTTAATAGGATATTATTAGTACGGAGATCAGGGGCCTAACAAAGACTTCAAAGAGAGAATTCGAGATAAGGGATTATTTACAAAAATCCGAAGCTGACTATTTTTTTTTCATATATGTCAATTTTTTCTTCCTGCTTTTTGGTAATTCTGTGTCTCCAAATTATTCCAGAAAATAGTCCTAAATAGCCCACATTGACACAGGTGATTTAGCCTTAGCTCTCTTCTCAAAGTGCACCAGATTGATGAATTTTACTTTAAAAGGTTCAAATTTTTCTTAAGTCTCCCAAATTCCTTTGAGAAACACTCCATGTGTG
>CM049411.1:1097500-1110000 GCA_026929865.2 Hyperoplus lanceolatus
TACTTCTTCAAATTCAAAGTTCATTTAGTTACTTAATGATGACTTTCTGTCCTATCAAAGTTCATAATCATGTCAAAGTTCATAATCATGTCAAAGTTCATAATTATGTCAAAGTATTTGAAACAGTCCATAGTGAAGGCTGGAAGATCACGGCCTCCCTCCGTTCATCCTGCTGCCTCCATTAGAAGACAGAGCTTGTCTATCGGTCGTTGAATCAAACTGGTTTTGGTTTTGACCAAAACACTTCTCACGAAGCCCTTGTCATCTGGAAATGTCTTCATGACGAGGCCCATCATCCATGAGTTCCTTGGTGCTGTGTTGTCAACGATGACGACCAGATCCCCAGGACTCAAGTTCCTTCTTATGCTGTTCCACTTGCTTCTTTCCTGCATGAGCGGAAGATACTCTTTTGTCCAACGTCTCCAGAAGAGATCTGCAAGATATTGTGTCTGTCTCCATCTCTTTCTGGAATATTGATCATGTTTTTCAAAAACTCCTGGTGGCATTGTTGTTTTCGCCTTCAGCTGAAGCAAATGGTTTGGGGTTAGCGGTTCCAAATCATTGGGGTCACTTGACACTGTAGTTATTGGTCGGTCATTTAGGATGGCTTCTACTTCACACAGCGCTGTTGATAGAGTTTCATCGTCCAGTGTTTGTTGTTTTAGAACAGATGTGAGGATCTTTTTGACTAGTTTAATCAGTCTCTCCCAGACTCCGCCGTAGTGGGCTCCAAAAGGAGGGTTAAAAATCCATTTTATTCCTTCTGTCAGACAGGTGTTTTGAATTTTCTGATGATTTAGCTCTTTCAGAGCTTCTTGCAGTTCCCTTTGGGCCCCGATGAAATTTGTCCCACAGTCAGTCCTGATACTTACAACTGATCCTCTTCTGCAGATGAATCTGCGTATAGCGTTTATGCATGAGTCTGTGGTGAGGAAATTTGCCATCTCCAGGTGGATAGCTCGACTCACCAGGCAGGTGAAGATGACCCCCCAACGTTTCACTTGAGCTCGTCCCCTCTTCACTTCAATGGGACCAAAGTAGTCAATGCCAACGTGACTAAAAGGTGGTAAGTCTGGATACAATCGATCCGCAGGAAGATCTGCCATTTTCTGTTCTCCAGGTCGTGCCTGCATGCGTCTGCAAAATACACAGTTTCTGATGATTTTCCTCGCTAAGGTGTTTGCATGAGGGAGCCAAAACCTTTGCCTTAGCCTGGAAAGCATATGACTTCTCCCTGAGTGTCCAACTTGATGATGGATATGTTGTAGGATGAGGTGAGAGGTGTGAGACCCTTTGGGGAGAATAATTGGGTTTTTCTGGTGCACTGGCATTGCACTTTTGTTTATTCTACCTCCTACTCTCAGGATGCCGTTATCAAAAATCGGATCCAGCTTGTAGATGGTGCTTCTTGAACTGAGGGTTTTGCCATTTTCCAGGTGAGTGAATTCATGGCTGAAGTAGCGTCTTTGTTCAAAGCAGATGATAGCTCTCTCTGCCTCTTGCATATCCTCCACTGATAGGTTTTGTGTTCCATGCTTGTCTTTTACTTCTTTCTTCGTCTTTGAAGACACATGTGTCTGATTCTTTCTTAGCTGACTTAGCAGTTGAAGTATTCTTTTCACCTTTAATATCCAGGCCACAGATTTCTGAAGTCGGTTCCATGATGAGTGATACTTGATTAATGTGCATATGGGATGTTGATTTTCAATCCTCACACTGTTGACTGTGATCTCCTTTTCCACACTGTTAACTGTAACGACCTTTCTCACCTCTGGGTCATTTGCTGATATCTCTCCTAGATCTTGTGTGACCTTTGGCCATGTCCTTCTCTCTCTGCTCAGGTATTCAGGACCTTTCAGCCATCTTGATCTTAAGAAGGATTCCACATGCAACCCTCGGGAGGCGCTGTCAGCTGGATTTTCTTTTGAACTTATGTATCTCCACTGGCTTGTGTGGGAGAGATCCTGGATCACTGCAACTCTGTTGGCTACAAATGTATGAAATCTCTTGGTTTGATTGTGAATGTATTTCAATACAGACGTACTATCTGTCCAGAAAGTTGAATCTGTGAGTGGTAAGTGCAGCTCCTTCCTCAGCATCCGATCCACTTTTACAGCCAGTGTCGCTGCAGTGAGTTCAAGCCTGGGGATGGTGATCTGCTTGAGAGGTGAGACTCTGGCTTTTCCAAATATGAAGGAGGTATGAATTATGCCTTGGTGATTTGTTAGTCTAAGGTAGCTTACTGTACCATAACCTGACTCACTTGCATCGCAGAAGTGATGCAGCTCAGCAGTCTCCACTGGGTCAAAGTTGTCAGGCTTTATACATCTTGCTACTTGAAACTCCCGTAATTGGTTTAACTCCTCCATCCATCTATGCCAGGGCCTTGCAAATTCCTGAGGAATAACTTGATCCCATCCATATCTGGATTTGCAGAGTTCTTGGAGTAGTTGTTTGGCTTTCAGGATGAAAGGTGAGAGAAAACCTAATGGGTCATAAACTGAACTTACTGTTGAGAGTATCCCTCTTCTGGTTGCAGGCCGGCTGTTTACAGTTACTTTAAAGCTGAAGGTGTCACTGTGCATGTTCCAGTGGATTCCAAGTGCCGGTTCAACTGTGATTTGTTCTTTCAGCTTTTCTTTATCGAGGTCCAGTTCCTTGACTGCTTTTGCTCTGTGATGCACAGGAATGCTTGCCAACACCTCACAGTTATTGCTGACCCATTTTGTCAGGGTGAAGCCTCCTTGACTGCAGGCTTCAGTGAGATCTTTGACGAGCTTTATGGCTTGGTCAGCTGTTGCCACAGATCGGAGGCAATCATCCACATAAAAGTTAGTTTTGATTGTTTTCATAACTTCATCAGAGTAATGCTTCTGGTTGTCATCAGCAGTTTGACGCAGGGCAAAATTAGCAATGCTCGGGGATGATACAGCGCCAAAGAGGTGAACTTTCATCCTGTAAACACCAAGTGGTTTGCTGATATCACCCTCTGGCCACCACAAAAACCTCAGGAAGTCTCTGTCCTTTTCATCAACATGTACTTGATAAAACATCGCCTCAATGTCTGCCATAACTGCTATTTGTTCTTGGCGAAATCTCAATAGCACTCCAATGAGGGTGTTTGTTAAGTCTGGACCTTGAAGGAGCTCCTTGTTCAGAGATTTTCCCTGAAATGAGGATGTACAGTCAAACACCACCCTCAGTTTGAGTTTTCGTTTGTGGTAGACACCGTGATGTGGGATGTACCACAACCGTCCATCCTCTCTGTGAAGCTGCTGAGGTGGAACCTTTTCTGCATAACCTTTTTTGAGAATGTCCTCCATAAAAGAGGTGTATTCTTCAGCATACATCTTATTCTTCTTGAATTTTTTCATAAGGTGCAGTGTGCGTTCCTTTACCGTGTGATAGTTATCAGGCATGACCTTGGCTTTATCCCGGAAGGGCAGTGGTAGATGATAGTGGCCATCTTTAAGAAATGCTGAGCTGGAAGCAATCTCCATAAAACGTTTATCCTCAACTGACATCTCATTTTTCTCATCGTACATGTTCTCAGAGAAATCCTGGTTATATTGTCTGACGAGTAGATCCTTCAACTTAACAACAGAGATTCTGTTACTTGACACAGCAATGGGCCCAGCATATTCTGCAGCACTATCAACACTGAGTGGTCCAGTTACCACCCATCCCAGTAAGGTCTGGACTGCATATGGTCCGTTTTCATGACTGTTTATTATGTTCCACGGCTCCATTGCTCGAGGAACATCAGTTCCAATGAGGAGTTCAATGTCTGCCTCAATTTCCTTTAACTGGATACCATTGAGATAGGGCCATCTCTTCAAATCAGCTTGAGTGATTATGTTTTCTTTTGAGACAGGGATTTTGCCTTGTGTGTAAACTTTCGGCAGGTCCAGATATGTGCAGCCCTCCAAGTTCCCCACCTCCAGTCCTCTGACCTCATAGGTCCCTGCAGGCTTCTCCTGTCCCATTGTTCGCAAAAGTATCTCTGTTTTGCGTCCTTTTACATTTAGCTGGTTCATTAGGTTTTCTGTGCAAAACGTTGCCGTGCTGCCGGGATCGAGGAAAGCATAGGTCTGAATGTACCTGCTCCCATTTGCCACCTTAACTCTGACTGGAAGAATCGCAAGTGCGCAGTCCCTCCCGGCCCCAGTTGCATCACCTGCTGAAACAAGAGCGCTGCTTATAGGGGTTTCTTCTGCCTCGGCAGTGGCCTTTGTTCGATTTTCCTGTTTGGGGCCTCTTGCATTATAAATATGGAGTACAGTAGGATGTTTCATTTGACACACTTGACACATTAATCTTCTCTTACAATTTTTGCTTATATGACCTTTTAGTAGGCAACCAAAGCAATGTCCATGGCTTCTTAAGAATTCAACCTTGTTGTCATGTGACTGTGTTTTGAATCGTGAGCAGTCAATCAGAGCATGTTTCCCATGGCAGAATCCACAGGAAGGGACGATAGGACTGGGTGTGGTTTGAGGAGGTGTTTGTGCAACAGCTGATTGCTTTACAGTGCATCCTGCTTTCTCTGTATTCACTGCTACTGAAGTAGCGAAGCTGCTGTTTTTGCCTCTTATTGGTTTTAGTTCATGTTTGCCCCTTGGGATAGATCCTTTCATTGTGATTTGGTCTTGAATGTCACCAAACAATGGATCCAAAAGCATCTTAGCATGTTTTTCCACAAAATCCACAAGGTGCTGGAATCTGACTCTCCTGTCAGTTCTCTGTTGTGTCTCATAAGCTGTGGTTCGCCATCTTTCTCGGAGCTTGTAGGGTAGCTTGGATGCTATTAGCCTTAGGTTTGATGGGACCTCAAGTTCCTGTAAATACTGTAAATCTTGCATTACATTACAGCATCCTCTCAAATACATTGCATATGCCTGCAGCATTTTCCCATCCTCAGCTTTAATCGCTGTCCAGTTCAAGGCTTTCTCCAGGTAAGCTCCAGAAATCTTTATTTCATCCCCAAAGTGCTCTTTTAAAGGCGTCTTGCTTCACTATAGCCCCTGCCTCCATCCATGTGCAAACAGCTACGAACCAAATCTCTAGGCAAACCAGAGGTAAACTGCTCGAGATAGTAGAGTCTATCCCGATTATTTTTAGTTTTGTCCTCAATCCAGTGTTCAAATGCATGGATAAAAGTCTGATATGCCAATGGGTTACCATCAAACACAGAAATCTCTCTCACAGGTAATTTAGACAGGTTTTGCTGTGAGACAATCAGTTCTGCTATGTCCTTTTGTCTTCGAATAACGACATCCAAGTTATCATGGGCAGCATTAACACCTCTGTCTGAGTAATCTTGTGCAGTATGGGTTATGGTGTGATTATGATTTGCAGTTCCAGTTTTGCATGTTTGAGTTACATTCTTTATTTGAGGTTTATTTTCTGGTATGTGTCTCATAGGGGGAGGTCTTGGGAAACTCATAGGGGGGAGGTCTGGGATGGCTTAAGATGGTTTGGTGAAGTGGAGTTTTGGGTATGGCACCTAATCGCATGAATTCCACATTGCTCTCCCTTGTTTCTAGTTCATCATGGTGAGAGCCATAATACTCATTCATGCCATCACCCAGTGGCTCCTGTGCTGCCTCGTCACTTTGAAGGATTTTTATTTTAGCAGCCGATGCTGCGAGGTCTGCATCCAACTCCATTTGCTCCATCTTTGATTTCAGTTTTGTTTCCTCCAGTTGCAAAGCGAGCTTTTCTTTCAGTGCAGCAGCTCGTGCCATTGCAGCAGCCTGATCCGCCTTTGCCCTTTTTAACTCTGAGGAGACTGAGGAAATGGAAGACGAAGACTTTGATTTGCGTGACACATTTGATATGCTGTCCTGTGGTCCAACTCTTGACTGTGCAATTTCTCTTTTCCATAAATCAACCTCTCTTGCGAAATAATTCAGGTTCATCATTCTGGGTTCATACCAGTCACAATAGTCAGTTTCCTTTTCATCCACCGACAAGAGTTCTTGCACAGATTTATGAGTATTTACAAATTCATCCACAGCTCCTTTAAACGCTTCAAATGTGTCATTGACTTTATCAACATTTCCAACATCAGTCATCAAAGCCTTTATTTCATTTATTTTCCTCGTACACGCTCCCAATCTGCCTCTGCGCGAAGCAATTAAGCGCGATATCAACTCCTCAGACCCAGCTGCGGTCTCAGGTGCATCAGACATCATCACAAATCTCTTTAATTTCCGTTTAGTTTATCCTTAAACATCCTTCCGACATCCCCGTATTATTGCAGTCCACATCCACAGTACACAACTTTGCATCCCACAGTGTTCAATTGTTTCTTTGTAACGCAACGGCGCATTCATTCATAAAGCCGATCAGCTGATTTTACTCACGGCTTCCTCTTCTGTCGGCGGGGGTCGCTTGGATCCGCCGTTTCTCCGCCACCGACTCTCACTCTCCATTCTCCTTGGAGTCTTCAGTGAAGTTTTTTGACTTGTTACGGCTACTCTTGTGTTCCAAAAAAAGTGATGGTCAAAAACATTAGAGCAGTGCGTGAGGAGGAGGTCTAAGACTCACTAAATAAAAAGCACTCGTGGAGGGATAGTTTCAATCAAAAGTATAACGATTTATTTACAGAAACAAAAACGATCTCATCTCTGGGTTGACTTCAAACAGATAAACAATATAAACTGTAATTTAGCGGTCAAAAAACTATATCACTCCTCACTCCTTCCACAGACAAAAGAAAATCACTTCCAGCACCAGCTGTCCTCACTCCCAAATCACGGGAGGAGGGTCACCTGACAAGGAGGAGGGCCCTGACTGTGGCTACAGAAAAACAATAATAAATAAATAGTGTAAATAATTATTATTTTACCATAATCAATCAGAAGCAATCAAAAAGAATAATATTATCTAAATAGGCTCCAACACACACACTTACAGTAGAGACACACACACACACACTTACAGTACAGACACACACACACACACACACACACACACACACTTACAGTACAGACACACACACACACACACTTACAGTACAGACACACACACACACACACACTTACAGTAGAGACACACACACACACACTTACAGTACAGACACAAACACACACACACACACACACTTACAGTAGAGACACACACACACACACTTACAGTACAGACACACACACACACACACACACACACACACACACTTACAGTACAGACACACACACACAAACACACACACACTTACAGTACACACACACACACAAAATATTTGTATTAATAGAATAACACACATTTAATTAAATCATAATGTTGTAATCACATGTGTACCGTGGGCGTAGTTGTTACACAGGGCTGCTGTGTGTAACATGCATGGATTATTACGTGTGCGTGTGTGTGTGTGTGTGTGTGTGTGTGTGTGTGTGTGTGTGTGTGTGTGTGTGTGTGTGTGTGTGTGTGTGTGTGTTTCTCGGGCTAATCTGCATGAAATCGTGATCCTGCTGTGTTTGTGTGTGTGCATACAGCATGCAGGTGTAGTCATGGCAACAGTACACACATCTATGTGTGTGTGTGTGTGTGTGTGTGTGTGTGTGTGTGTGTGTGTGTGTGTGTGTGTGTGGCAGCAGTTCAAACAGTATTAGTGTGTCATGAATATACAGTAACTGAGCCCAACCGCATAATTTATGATTCTATCATTTCATTATACTGAAGGAAACAGTCAGTGATTCTCCTCATGATCCACTACCTGTCTGTACTGTGTGAATATCTCCTCATGATCCACTACCTGTCTGTACTGTGTGTCTGTCTCCTCATGATCCACTACCTGTCTGTACTGTGTGTCTGTCTCCTCATGATCCACTACCTGTCTGTACTGTGTGTCTGTCTCCTCATGATCCACTACCTGTCTGTACTGTGTGTCTGTCTGCTCATGATCCACTACCTGTCTGTACTGTGTGTCTGTCTCCTCATGATCCACTACCTGTCTGTACTGTGTGTCTGTCTCCTCATGATCCACTACCTGTCTGTACTGTGTGTCTGTCTGCTCATGATCCACTACCTGTCTGTACTGTGTGTCTGTCTCCTCATGATCCACTACCTGTCTGTACTGAGTGAATATCTCCTCATGATCCGCTACCTGTCTGTACTGTGTGTCTGTCTCCTCATGATCCACTACCTGTCTGTACTGTGTGTCTGTCTCCTCATGATCCACTACCTGTCTGTACTGTGTGTCTGTCTCCTCATGATCCACTACCTGTCTGTACTGTGTGTCTGTCTCCTCATGATCCGCTACCTGTCTGTACTGTGTGTCTGTCTCCTCATGATCCACTACCTGTCTGTACTGTGTGTCTGTCTCCTCATGATCCACTACCTGTCTGTACTGTGTCTGTCTCCCTCATGATCCACTACCTGTCTGTACTGTGTGACTGTCTCCTCATGATCCACTACCTGTCTGTACTGTGTGTCTGTCTCCTCATGATCCACTACCTGTCTGTACTGTGTGTCTGTCTCCTCATGATCCACTACCTGTCTGTACTGTGTGTCTGTCTCCTCATGATCCACTACCTGTCTGTACTGTGTGTCTGTCTCCTCATGATCCACTACCTGTCTGTACTGTGTGTCTGTCTCCTCATGATCCGCTACCTGTCTGTACTGTGTGTCTGTCTCCTCATGATCCACTACCTGTCTGTACTGTGTGTCTGTCTCCTCATGATCCACTACCTGTCTGTACTGTGTCTGTCTCCTCATGATCCACTACCTGTCTGTACTGTGTGACTATCTCCTCATGATCCACTACCTGTCTGTACTGTGTGTCTGTCTCCTCATGATCCACTACCTGTCTGTACTGTGTGTCTGTCTCCTCATGATCCACTACCTGTCTGTACTGTGTGAATGTCTCCTCATGATCCACTACCTGTCTGTACTGTGTGTCTGTCTCCTCATGATCCACTACCTGTCTGTACTGTGTGTCTGTCTCCTCATGATCCACTACCTGTCTGTACTGTGTTCTGTCTCCTCATGATCCACTACCTGTCTGTACTGTGTGTCTGTCTCCTCATGATCCACTACCTGTCTGTACTGTGTGTCTGTCTCCTCATGATCCACTACCTGTCTGTACTGTGTGAATATCTCCTCATGATCCACTACCTGTCTGTACTGTGTGTCTGTCTCCTCATGATCCACTACCTGTCTGTACTGTGTGTCTGTCTCCTCATGATCCACTACCTGTCTGTACTGTGTGACTATCTCCTCATGATCCACTACCTGTCTGTACTGTGTGTCTGTCTCCTCATGATCCACTACCTGTCTGTACTGTGTGTCTGTCTCCTCATGATCCACTACCTGTCTGTACTGTGTCTGTCTCCTCATGATCCACTACCTGTCTGTACTGTGTGTCTGTCTCCTCATGATCCACTACCTGTCTGTACTGTGTCTGTCTCCTCATGATCCACTACCTGTCTGTACTGTGTGTCTGTCTCCTCATGATCCACTACCTGTCTGTACTGTGTGTCTGTCTCCTCATGATCCACTACCTGTCTGTACTGTGTGTCTGTCTGCTCATGATCCACTACCTGTCTGTACTGTGTGAATATCTCCTCATGATCCACTACCTGTCTGTACTGTGTGTCTGTCTCCTCATGATCCACTACCTGTCTGTACTGTGTGTCTGTCTCCTCATGATCCACTACCTGTCTGTACTGTGTGTCTGTCTCCTCATGATCCACTACCTGTCTGTACTGTGTGTCTGTCTCCTCATGATCCACTACCTGTCTGTACTGTGTGAATATCTCCTCATGATCCACTAGCTGTCTGTACTGTGTGAATGTCTCCTTATGATCCACTACCTGTCTGTACTGTGTGTGTGTGTGTGTGTGTGTGTGTGTGTGTGTGTGTGTGTGTGTGTGTGTGTGTGTGTAAAAGAGAGTGTTAATACACAACCTAGGCTCTGTAAACCAAACCTAAGGCTGTGATTTAAACTGTTATGCTATGGTGGAAATGGTTTTTAATGGCATGCTTTTAGTTTAGCAGTTAGGAGGGGAAAACTCTCTCTCTCTCACACACACACACACAGACTCTCTCTCTCTCACACACACACACACACACACACATCTCTCTCCACACACACACACACACACACACACACAGACTCTCTCTCCCCCCACACACACACACACACACACACAGACTCTCTCTCTCTCCCACACACACACACACACACACACACACACACACACACACAGACTCTCTCTCTCTCACACACACACACACACACACACAACTCTCTCTCTCACACACACACACACACACACACTCTCTCTCTCTCACACACACACACACAGACTCTCTCTCTCACACACACACACACACACACACACACACACACACACACACACACACACACAGACTCTCTCTCTCTCTCACCCACACACACACCCACACCACACACACACACACACACACTCTCTCTCTCTCACACACACACACACACACACACACACACACACACACACACACACTCAGGTGGATGAGTCACAGCCCAGTATATGGGATGTCTGGGGCTCTGACACACACACACTCTCTTCTCTTTCTCTCTCACACACACACACACACACACACACACACACACACACACACACACACACACACACACACACACACACACACACACACACACACACACACACACACACACACACACACACACACACAAGGTCCCAGGAGGTTTTGGTTCTTCATAATCGTTTAAGCCCAGACTCAGTTTTAAACTGTGAGTGAGTGAGTGAGTGAGTGAGTGAGTGAGTGAGTGAGTGAGTGAGTGAGTGAGTGAGTGAGTGAGTGAGTGAGTGAGTGAGTGAGTGAGTGCGTGAGTGCGTGAGTGAGTGAGTGAGTGAGTGAGTGAGTGAGTGAGTGAGTGAGTGACTGAGTGAGTGTGTGAGCATGTGCGTGCGTGCGTGCGTGCGTGCGTGTGTGTGTGTGTGTGTGTGTGTGGGCGACGTGTCCCCTAAGTGTCCTGCTGCTTTACAATCTGAATGTTTTACAGACGTTGAACATATTATTATTAGCAGCTAGAGACTTCAGGTCGTAAAGCTTTGTCTCTCTACGGGATCAGCCTGGCTCCGCCCCCCTACCTACTTCCGCTCAATTTTCATTTCCCTTCAGTAGTCAGTCTGGGTCCACGGTATATTCGCAGGCTTTCTCAGGACAGATTTTTACCGGTCCAATCAGCGAACAGAGGGAGTGGCTCAGAACAATGACGTTGAGTTTCAGTTGTAGTCAGAAGCCGGCGCATGACATACGTCACAACCAAATGTTATGTGATTGGTTGGCAGATCCAGAGTGGCACTGGGCAGATCCAATAGTTTTAAACTTCATCAGACACCCGCCTTCAAGTGAGTTTACGTTTGTCAATTGAGCGATTCCAGACCTTCTGTACAAATGAAATGAAGTACGATGGTCTGGTAGGACCAGGCTAAATGAAGTACGATGGTCTGGTGGGACCAGGCTAAATGAAGTACGATGGCCCCTGCTTTGATATGTGGCTCATGGAGTTCTCTTTATATATGGAGATATATGTTATATATGTTAGCTGTTATAGAAACCTGTAAAGTAGAGTACGCCATGTTAGCTGTTATAGAAACCTGTAGAGTAGAGTACGCCATGTTAGCTGTTATAGAAACCTGTAGAGTAGAGTACGCCAGGTTAGCTGTTGTAAAACCTGTAGAGTAGAGGACGCCATGTTAGCTGTTATAGAAACCTGTAGAGTAGGTACCATGTTAGCTGTTATAGAAACCTGTAAAGTAGCTACGCCATGTTAGCTGTTATAGAAACCTGTAGAGTAGAGTACCATGTAGCTGTTATAGAAACCTGTAAAGTAGAGTACGCCATGTTAGCTGTTATAAAACCTGTAAAGTAAGTACGCCATGTTAGCTGTTATAGACCTGTAAAGTATAGGACGCCATTTAGCTTTATAGAAACCTAATGATTCTTCAGGTGTTGTGGGATAACCTGAAGACAGCCCCCTGTTCTGTTATAGATACCTGTGAAGTACATGTGAGTTCGCTTTATAAATGAAATAGAGAACATGTTAGCTGTTATAGAGACCTGGAAAGTAGATACCCAAGTTAGCTGTTATAGAAACCTTTAAAGTAGAGTACGCCATGTTAGCTGTTATAGAAACCTGTAGAGTAGAGTACGCCATGTTAGCTGTCTCTAGAAACCTGTAAAGTAGAGTACTCCATGTCTAGCTGTCTATAGAAACCTGTATAGTAGAGTACGCCATGTTAGCTGTTATAGAAACCTGTAAAGTAGAGTACGCCATGTTAGCTGTCTATAGAAACCTGTAAAGTAGAGTACGCCATGTTAGATGTTATAGAAACCTGTAAAGTAGAGTACGCCATGTTAGCTCTCTCTAGAAACCTGTAAAGTAGAGTACCTGTTAGCTGTTATAGAAACCTGTAAAGTAGAGTACGCCATGTTAGCTGTTATAGAAACCTGTAAAGTAGAGTACGCCATGTTAGCTGTTATAG
>CM049411.1:1127500-1130000 GCA_026929865.2 Hyperoplus lanceolatus
ATCAGAAATCACATACCCCAGCTTTAAGTACGGATGTGAAACGACTTATTATTTGCGTGTCGACGTGTCAGAGGCATGATTCGACAAATCGATCGATTTACTGTGACATTAAAAAAATAAATAAATGCAGTGTGTGGCGTCTCCCCCCCTCCAGGTGGGCCTCGGCCAGCCAGCGGACCCGGGTTTGATTCCAGCCCGCGGTGCGTCCCCCATGCCTTAGCTCGTTGGCCCCCCCATGGCTCCCACAGCGGACCCCCCGCGGGCTCTTTCTCCGCCTGTCCCCTCTCTGCCCCATTTCACCTCTGTCTCTACACTATCAATAAAGCATGAAAATAACAAAAAATAAATGCAGTTTGCCTTTTGTCCGCGGCAGCAGCACACAGTGGTGGTGCTGATAAGAAGAGATACTGCTCTTTCCATGTCTCTCACTGACACACAGGACATCTGATAACACACACATACACACTCTCTCTCTCTCTCACTCGCTCTCTCTCTCTCTCTCTCTCGCTCTCTCTCTCTCTCTCTCTCTCTCTCACACACACACACTTTATCATTTTATATGACTTCACATCAGCTTAAGTGTCCAAGCCCTAAGGTGAATCAGTGTGTGTGTCTGTCTGTCTGTCTGTCTGTCTGTCTGTCTGTCTGTCTGTCTGTGTGTCTGTCTGTCTGTCTGTGTGTCTGTCTGTCTGCCTGTCTGTCTGTCTGTCTGCCTGTCTGTCTGTCTGTGTGTGTGTCTGTCTGCCTGCCTGCCTGTCTGTCTGTCTGTCTGTCTGCCTGTCTGCCTGTCTGTCTGTTCAACCTCCTGTCGATAGTTTGATTTATAACTTTAACATTTACGTTTGTTTGTTTGTTTTGCCTCGTTGGTCTTCGTCAGTTTAATGTCACAGACACTGAACTATGATCAGTGTGTGTGTGTGTGTGTGTGTGTCTGTGTGAGAGAGAGTTGGAGTGTGAGTGTGAGTGTGAGTTGGAGTGTGAGTGAGTGAGTGAGTGAGTGAGTGAGTGAGTGAGTGAGTGAGTGAGTGAGTGAGTGAGTGAGTGAGTGAGTGAGTGAGTCAGTCAGTCAGTCAGTCAGTCAGTCAGTCAGTCAGTGAGTGAGTGAGTGAGTGAGTGAGTGAGTGAGTCAGTCAGTCAGTCAGTCAGTCAGTCAGTCAGTCAGTGAGTGAGTGAGTGAGTGAGTGAGTGAGTGAGTGAGTGAGTGAGTGAGTGAGTCAGTCAGTCAGTCAGTGAGTGAGTGAGTGAGTGAGTGAGTGAGTGAGTGAGTGAGCGAGTGACCCTCATTTACAATGATGTCGAGGCAAATAATACACAACAAGCTGATAAAGAAACAAAACCATTGAAACATTTAGACAGAGATTGAGTATCGACTGTGTCTCAGTTGGTAGAGCGGGTCGGCTGATGATCAAAGGGTTGGAGGTTCGATCCCCGCCCTGCCACCTGTGTCATGGTTGTTGTGTCCTTGGGCAAGACACTTCACCCACCTTGCCTCGTGTGAATGTCGATAGTTAGCCTGCTGCTATCGGTGTATGAATGTGTGTGTGAATGGTAACGTGGGAAAGGAAAACAGGTCTCCCTTGCAAAAGAGTCTTCGGTCTCAATGGGATTTACCTGTAGAAATAAAGGTTAAAAAAAAAAAACACTACCCAACAGTGTTGTGGAGCTGATAGGCTTAATCAACTGTGTGTCAACTTGTTTGGTGATGGCTTGAATGTAACCAACATTTAATTTATATGAATAAGTTACGCAGTACAACTTTAAACCCACGGTTAGAAAATGTGTTTTATGGAAATTTTTGAGAGCGACATTTCTCTCAAAAGGCCTTAAAATGTTAAGATAAATGTTGGCAAATCTGAGAACGTTGCTGTAAATGGTAAATGGTCTCCACTTATAAAGCTCTTTTCCCTGGTTTTTCACAGACCCCAAAGCACTTTACATTGTTTTGTACACATTCACCCATTCACACACACATTCATACACCGATAGCAGCAGCAGCTACCACGCAGGGTGCAAGCTAACTATCAGGAGACATTTAGGGTTCAGTGTCTCTTTGCCCAGGGACACTTGGACATGTGGCGGGGAGATGGGGGATCGAACCACCAACCCTGTAACCCAGTGGACGACCGCCCTACACACTTCACCACAGCCTTGGTAGCTTAGGGTCCAAGGCAACTGCTTACATTAATGATAAGTCCACCGCACATAGATTTACTATATTAATCCATAAACAAACATTAATATCATGTAATCTAAATGTCATTATATGTCTTTGATTTCTAACATAAAACCGGATAATTCAACACAGCCGCACAGATGGAGATTATAGGAACAAGATGATCGCCCCACACACACACACACACACACACACACACACGGAGGCACACACACACACACACACACACACACACACACACACACACACACACACACACACACACAGAGGCATGGCACAAAACATTGAGATTTTGCTTTCAGGAGCAAGACGATCGCCCAGAGAAAT
>CM049411.1:1135000-1137500 GCA_026929865.2 Hyperoplus lanceolatus
TCTCCTGTAAGGCGTATTGCAGGTCCCGTAAGGTTCCCATTGGTATCGTGAGGGGTTCTAAGGGTTCTAAGGGTTCTTTAGAGTGTTTTAAAGGTTCCACTTTGGTCCCACAGTCTTCTCCTTTGGATTTTGAGGGTCCCAAAAGGATTGCTTAAAAGGACCGAATTTTTGGGATCTTCAAGGAAAAGTGTAACCCTTTTTCCACTACTTTTCGGACGGGTAATTCTCTTGAAAAGTGTACTGAAGGCCCCGTTAGGTTCCCATTGGTACCGTGAGGGTTCTAAGGGTTCTTTAGAGTGTTTTAAAGGTTCAGCTTTGGTCCCACGGTTTTTCTTCTGGATGTTCAGGGTCCCGAAAGGATTTCCCTCAAAGTACTGAACTTTTTGTATATCCGAATGGCTTCATCTTTTGTTCATAAGCAATCCACTACTTTCTTCAAGGTCTTGTTGGTCCTCCTGAGATCTGTAACACTAACAAAGTGTATCCTTCTTCCCACAGCAGACACTCTGAGTGAGTCCATGAGATTGCTGTGCTGACTAAGCTCTTAAATGTTCTCTTGCAAAGCGTACTGAAGGTCCCGTAAGGTCCCCATTGGTACGTGAGGGGTGCTAACAGTATTTTAAGGTTCCAATGAAATCAAAAATGAAATTATCACCTTATTCTTTACTATCCATTTGACCATGATTTGATATTAAAAAGCACTTGGAAACAAAACCAGCGAATTAATTTATATTATTTTCATCAGATATTTGTAAAAGCGTATTGAGGCGTCCATCTTTGAAATCATGTAAGTTTAGAGACGATTTACAGCTCCTTTAAAGTCGCTATGAGGAACTTTTTAAATATTTCTGAAATAGTCTCATTTTTCCTCTGATGATCATAAATTACATGTAACAGCAAACGAGACCTTCAGTGCTAAAGAATGCTATTTTTATATAGTTTTTCTTAATGCCTTTGTCATGGGTATACGCTCACCCAGGAACAACAGCTGGCGTGGTAAAAACACTACCGCTTTAGTCCAAAGGGGGGCGCTAGAATGAACACACACTGAAAGTTCCTCGGAGCAGCTTTAAAGCAGTAGGCTAATGGCTGGCTCCTTCACCTTATATCAGCTGTCCCCACATTACATTAGAGTCCCACTAGATTGTGTCACATTTCTCCAAGGTTAAATGAGCCTTCAGGGATATTTTGGTTCATTTGAAGATTTCTTTGGTCATTTCAAGGTACCCACATGTGTCTCATGCTCTGTTATACGCACGGAGCTGTCATCTTAAACTAGTGGTGTGCGATAGGCCTATTTATCCTTTACAATACTATATTAATGGATGGTTTAACGATGTGTAAAATGAAAATATATCGAATATATGTCAGACATGTTCTAAAAAAAAAGGAATTAAAAAACGCTCATTGTTAATTGGTCATATTTTTTGGGAGAGAGACAATTAGATTTAGTTTGTTATTTACTTGCCCATCTTAAATGCTCTCAATTTAAAGCTACAGTGCGTAACTTTCTCATATTTAAATTAATGGCGACTGGTACAATACAAAAATATATCTGAGGAATGCAAAACATTGTCAATAATTGTCAGTTATCGGCAAAATCCCCAAAAAATATTGAGATATTTTTCTTTAATTTTTCACATCGAACCACCATATCGAACTACCATATTTGAAATGATAAAGATAATAAAAAATGGTGAAGAAATGTTTTGAATTTGAAATGATATAAAATAAAATAATATAAATAATATAAAACCAAACAGCCGCTAATTTAGACAAAAATAAATCAAAGATTCAGTTTGAGGGACAAATAAGGAATTAAAGGAATACTTCACCCATACTGAACCGGCGTTCTATCATTATAAAATCACTATTATAATATAATGAATGAGGTTTTTCTTCCCTCAGTCTTCCCTCAGTCTTCCCTTGGCCCAGCTGTCCTGTTAATCCTAACCCTTACTGTGATGTCACAAGAAGGAAACTGTAGGGTTAGACAGTGAGACCATAAAACACTCTTTCTGCCTTTTCTCAGGCTAGGATGAACCGATTTCTTAAATTTTTGCACATTTATACTACATAGGATCTCAGAGTTCAATACACCTTCATATCTCCACCGGTGAAGTAGGCCTTTAAGGTGAAGTAGGTCTTTAAGCTGATCATGTGTTGAATGAAAGTGGTAAATCTGGTCCAGGACTTCCGCTCCTCCGAGAGAATATGATTTCGACGAACAGATTGTGTCAGCAGCTGTTCTTGATTTACTTTCAAATCCCGAGGGACACACACACACACACACACACACACACACACACACACACACACACACACACACACACACACACACACACACACACACACACACACAGGTCCCAGTATTTCAAAATAATAGGCTACCGAGTGTAAAAAAATCACTACAGTAGCCACTCGAAAAATCAGAGCAGTTCCCAGTGAGATTCGCTCCTTAAAATGGGGTAAATATTCCAGTGAAAAACTGCCCCCCGAA
>CM049411.1:1157500-1160000 GCA_026929865.2 Hyperoplus lanceolatus
TGAGTGAGTGAGTGAGTGAGTGCCTGTCTTAATATAACCCTGCCCTTTAACCTTGCCTTCCAGGTTACAGAGGGAGTGGTGGAGGTGATTGTTTATCCGTCCGCCGCTGATAAGAATAAGAATAGAGGATTTGCCTTCGTCGAGTACGAGAGCCACCGAGCAGCAGCCATGGCCCGCAGGAAGCTACTGCCAGGTACAGCACAGATCAGTTGTGTGTCCTTTCCTTGGGCAAGACACTTCACCCACCTTGCCTCGTGTGAATGTCCATAGTTAGCCTGCTGCTATCGGTGTATGAATGTGTGTGTGAATGGTAACGTGGGAAAGGAAAAACAGGTCTCCCTTGCAAAATTCTTCGGTCTAAATGGGATATACCTGTATAAATAAAGGTTAAAAAAATGATAAAAAAAATAAAAAATAAAAAATTAGAATAACTAGGGCACAATATGGATAACTAGGACTTTGTAAACTGGAATGTAAACAAAGGAAGCCCATCACAGCTAGCTACATACATTACATTACATTACATGTCATTTAGCAGACGCTTTTATCCAAAGTGACTTACAACTGGAGCACACATTCACACACCGATAGCAGCAGCAGCTACCACGCAGGGTGCAAGCTAACTATCAGGAGACATTTAGGGTTCAGTGTCTCTTTGCCCAGGGACACTTGGACATGTGGCGGGGAGACGGGGGATCCAACCAGCGACCCTGTAACCCAGTGGACGACCGCCCTACACACTTCACCACAGACGCCCTACATACCAGTTTACAGAGCCTAGGCTGTGTATTAACACTGGATTTATTTTAAGTGCACAGGAGAAGTTTTTAAATAGTTATTTTTTTAAACGAAGTAGCCTAACACCAGTGTTAAATAATGTTTCATCCACATTGTAAAAGTGAAGACATTATGAAATGAGTCAAAGTCTGTTTTAGACTGACGGGAGGAGAGCTCTGATGGATGAAAGATGAGATAATACAGATTATCTCATTTTACATCCACTCCCATCATGTAATAAAACTCCAGTGTTAATACACAGCCTAGACCCTAGGCTCTGTAAACGGGCATGTTGCTATAGCTACAGAGGATTTATTTACATAGCACGTGTTTCCATACAGAGTTAACAGAGTCTAGGCTGTGTATACACACTGGATTAAAACTAAATTAAATGCAGTAATAAAATGAAAGCTGTACCTGTCTGTCTCAGGGCGTATCCAGCAAAAGAAAATAAAAAACCTAATCTTAATTTTTTTTTTTTTATTGAAATTAATAATTATATGAAAAAGCAGATCATTTAAAAAGCAGGTCTGAAATGTAACCAACCCACTGTCGCCCCCAGAGCGTATCCAGATGTCGGGCCACCGTAGCTAGTAACATGCCCGTTTTACAGAGCATAGGCTGTGTATACTATTAACAAAAACGGTAAATAAATACCGTAGCGGTGGACTGGTTTACAGAGCCTAGGCTTGTTTAAACAGTTATATTAACCCCTACAGGCCGTATCCAGCTGTGGGGCCATGCTATAGCAGTGGACTGGGCCTGGTTTACAGAGCCTAGGCTTGTTTAAACACAGATATATTAACCCCTACAGGCCGTATCCAGCTGTGGGGCCATGCTATAGCAGTGGACTGGGCCTGGTTTACAGAGCCTAGGCTTGTTTAAACAGTATTAACCCCTACAGGGCGTATCCAGCTGAGGGGCCATGCTATAGCAGTGGACTGGGCCTGGTTTACAGAGCCTAGGCTTGTTTAAACAGTTATATTAACCCCTACAGGGCGTATCCAGCTGAGGGGCCATGCCATAGCGGTGGACTGGTTTACAGAGCCTAGGCTTGTTTAAACAGTTATATTAACCCCTACAGGGCGTATCCAGCTGAGGGGCCATGCCATAGCGGTGGACTGGTTTACAGAGCCTAGGCTTGTTTAAACAGTTATATTAACCCCTACAGGGCGTATCCAGCTGAGGGGCCATGCCATAGCGGTGGACTGGTTTACAGAGCCTAGGCTTGTTTAAACACAGATATATTAACCCCTACAGGCCGTATCCAGCTGAGGGGCCATGCCATAGCGGTGGACTGGTTTACAGAGCCTAGGCTTGTTTAAACAGTTATATTAACCCCTACAGGGCGTATCCAGCTGAGGGGCCATGCCATAGCGGTGGACTGGTTTACAGAGCCTAGGCTTGTTTAAACACAGTTATATTAACCCCTACAGGCCGTATCCAGCTGTGGGGCCATGCTATAGCAGTGGACTGGGCCTGGTTTACAGAGCCTAGGCTTGTTTAAACACAGATATATTAACCCCTACAGGCCGTATCCAGCTGTGGGGCCATGCCATAGCGGTGGACTGGTTTACAGAGCCTAGGCTTGTTTAAACAGTATTAACCCCTACAGGCCGTATCCAGCTGTGGGGCCATGCCATAGCGGTGGACTGGGCCGAGCCGGAGGTGGAGGTGGATGAGGACACGATGGCCACAGTGAAGATTCTCTACGTCAGGAACC
>CM049411.1:1165000-1180000 GCA_026929865.2 Hyperoplus lanceolatus
GAGGAGAATATGAGATGAGAACATTTGACAAATGTGAAATATAACAATATATGTCTGTCTCCCTGTCTGTCTGTCTGCCTGTCTGCTTCCCTGTCTCCCTCCCTCCCTCCCTCCCTCCCTCCCTGCCTGTCCCTCTCCCTCCCTGTATGTCTCCCTCCCTCCCTCCCGGCCTGTCTCCCTCCCTCCATGCCTGCCTGTCTGTCTGTCTGTCTGTCTGCCTGTTTCTCTCCCTCCCTCCCTCCCTGTCTGTCTGTCTCTCCCTCCTTCCCTTCCTCCCTGCCTGTCTCTCTCTCTCTCTCTGCCCGTCTCTCTCCCTCCCTCCCTGCCTGTCTCTCTCTCTCTCCCTCCCTGTCTCCCCCCCTCCCTCCCTGCCTGTCTCCCTCCCTCTCTCTCCCCCCTCCCTGCCTGCCTGTCTCTCTCCCTCCCTCCCTCCCTGCCTGTCTCTCCCTCCCTGCCTGTCTCCCTCCCTCTCTCCCTCCCTGTCCCCCCCCCCCTGCCTGTCTCTCTCTCTCTATCCCTGCCCGTCTCCCTCCCTCCTTCCCCTGCCTGCCTGCCTGCCTGTCTCTCCCTCCCTCCCTCCCTGCCTGCCTGCCTGTCTCTCTCTCTCTCTGCCCGTCTCCCTCCCTCCCTCCCTGCCTGTCTCTCTCCCTCCCTGCCTGCCTGCCTGCCTGTCTCTCTCCCTGCCTGCCTGCCTGCCTGCCTGTCTCTCTCTCTCTCTGCCCGTCTCCCTCCCTCCTTCCCTGCCTGCCTGCCTGCCTGTCTCTCTCCCTCCCTCCCTGCCTGCCTGCCTGCCTGCCTGTCTCTCTCCCTCCCTGCCTGCCTGCCTGCCTGTCTCTCTCTCTCTCCCGTCTCCCTCCCTCCCTGCCTGCCTGTCTCTCTCCCTCCCTGCCTGCCTGCCTGCCTGTCTCTCTCCCTCCCTCCCTCCCTCCCTGCCTGCCTGTCTCTCTCTCTCTCTCCCTCCCTGCCTGCCTGCCTGCCTGCCTGCCTGCCTGTCTCTCTCTCTCCCTCCCTCCCTGCCTGCCTGCCTGTCTGTCTCTCTCTCTCTCCCTCCCCCTCCTCCCTTCCCTCCCTCCCTCCCTGCCTCCCTCCCTCCCTCCCTCCCTGCCTGCCTGCCTGTCTCTCTCTCCCTCCCTGCCTGCCTGCCTGCCTGTCTCCCTCCCTCCCTCCCTGCCTGCCTGCCTGTCTGTCTTTCAGGTTCTTGAGGAGTTGTGTGGTAAGAATAACTGGGGTCTGCCTGTGTACCAGCTCCACTCTGCTCTCAGTCCGGACCAGAGACAACTCTTCCTCTACAAGATCACCATCCCCGCGCTCGCCACACAGTATCCCAACGTGTAAGAACTGTGTGAGTGTGAGTGAGTGAGTGAGTGAGTGAGTGAGTGAGTGAGTGAGTGAGTGAGTGAGTGAGTGAGTGAGTGAGTGTGTGAGTGAGTGAGTGAGTGTGTGTGTGTGTCGTTGCTCTGGCCACACAGTATCCCAACGTGTAAGAACTGTGTGTGTGAGTGAGTGAGTGAGTGAGTGAGTGAGTGAGTGAGTGAGTGAGTGAGTGAGTGAGTGAGTGAGTGAGTGAGTGCGTGCATGTGTGTGTGTGAGTAAAGTGTAGAATGTGTGTGTGTGAGTGAGTGAGTGAGTGAGTGAGTGAGTGAGTGAGTGAGTGAGTGAGTGAGCGAGTGAGTGAGTGTGTGTGTGTGTGTGAGTGAGCAAGCGAGCGTGCGTGAGTGAGTGAGTGAGTGTGTGAGTGTGTGAGTGAGTGAGTGAGTGAGTGCGTGCGTGCATGTGTGTCATTGCTCTGGCCACATAGTATCCCAACCCTGTGTGTGTGTGTGTGTGTGTGTGTGTGTGTGTGTGTGTGTGTGTGTGTGTGTGTGTGTGTGTGTGTGAGAGAGTGAGTGAGTGAGTGAGTGAGTGATCGAGTGTGTCTCTGCTCTCGCCAAACAGTATCCCAATGTGTAAGAAGAAAACTGATTATTTTATGATTGCACTGAAAATGATTACATTGTTAATACCCAGCCTAGACTCTGTAAACTGGTATTTAAATAAAGGGGGCTCGCCATAGCTATCAACCTGACAGTTTACGGAGCCTAGGCTGGGTATTAACGCTGGATCTTTAGTCCGAACAGGTAGTGGATCGCAAGGAAATATTCACTGATTTTGAACCAAAAAAAGTGATTTTGACAACAACCGTTCTCCAGAATCACTGACTACACCTTTAAAGAGGACCTATTATACTACTTTTCTGGTCTTAATGTCTTGTTTTACACTGCTATAGAGCAACCTGACACCAATCACATCACAAAAAACTATGTAGATTTTCGGGAAGCTCTTTCTCTTATTTTGGCGATCCAGCACGTCCTGCCAACACTTGAGTGTGTGTGCTTCGGCCATCTCCGCTCCCTCCGCCTGTGCTTCGGCCATCTCCGCTCCCCTCCCCCCCCCCTGCAAACCCCACTCCGTTGTGATTGGTTACCTTCCTTCCGGAACACTTTCAGTGGCGGGAAGCGCGAGCATGGACCTATAAGGGCGCGAGGCAGACGCGAACAGGGAAGTGACAGCATTACCATACATGGAAACATCCGCGTGGTGACTTCACAAAGTTTTATGCGACGTCACAAATTATGAAAGGGTAGACCGCTTTGAAGACGTGACTTCTCGACTGGCTAGAATAGTGTTTAGTGCTCTGCACAGACACCCCAGACGGTCAGCAGGGAATATGTCGAAATGCATGTAAGTCATTATTTGATAATTTAGTATGGTTAAGCATGACTATGAATCATCATAACAACGTTTATAGGTCATAAAAGTCAAAAAGCATCATAGGTCCTCTTTAATACTATGTATGTTGTCCCTTCCCACACACACACACTCACTCAGTGTATTGTGTCCCTCCCAGACACCCTTTCACTCACTCACTCACTCACTCACTCACTCACTCACTCACCCTCTCACCCAGTGTGTTGTGCCCCCCCCAGACACCCTTTCACCCTCTCACCCAGTGTGTTGTGCCCCCCCCAGACACCCTTTCACCCCCTCACCCAGTGTGTTGTGCCCCCCCAGACACCCTTTCACCCTCTCACCCAGTGTGTTGTGCCCCCCCAGACACCCTTTCACCCCTCACCCAGTGTGTTGTGCCCCCCCCCAGACACCCTTTCACCCTCTCACCCAGTGTGTTGTGCCCCCCCCCAGACACCCTTTCACCCTCTCACCCAGTGTGTTGTGCCCCCCCCAGACACCCTTTCACCCCCACCCAGTGTGTTGTGCCCCCCCCAGACACCCTTTCACCCTCTCACCCAGTGTGTTGTGCCCCCCCCAGACACCCTTTCACCCTCTCACCCAGTGTGTTGTGCCCCCCCCAGACACCCTCTCACCCAGTGTGTTGTGCCCCCCCAGACACCCTTTCACCCCTCACCCAGTGTGTTGTGCCCCCCCCCAGACACCCTTTCACCCTCTCACCCAGTGTGTTGTGCCCCCCCCCCCAGACACCCTTTCACCCTCTCACCCAGTGTGTTGTGCCCCCCCCAGACACCCTCTCACCCAGTGTGTTGTGCCCCCCCCAGACACCCTTTCACCCTCTCACCCAGTGTGTTGTGCCCCCCCCCCAGACACCCTTTCACCCTCTCACCCAGTGTGTTGTGCCCCCCCAGACACCCTTTCACCCTCTCACCCAGTGTGTTGTGCCCCCCCCAGACACCCTTTCACCCTCTCACCCAGTGTGTTGTGCCCCCCCAGACACCCTTTCACCCTCTCACCCAGTGTGTTGTGCCCCCCCAGACACCCTTTCACCCTCTCACCCAGTGTGTTGTGCCCCCCCCAGACACCCTTTCACCCTCTCACCCAGTGTGTTGTGCCCCCCCCCCAGACACCCTCTCACCCTCTCACCCAGTGTGTTGTGCCCCCCCAGACACCCTTTCACCCTCTCACCCAGTGTGTTGTGCCCCCCCCAGACACCCTTTCACCCTCTCACCCAGTGTGTTGTGCCCCCCCAGACACCCTCTCACCCTCTCACCCAGTGTGTTGTGCCCCCCCCAGACACCCTTTCACCCTCTCACCCAGTGTGTTGTGCCCCCCCCAGACACCCTTTCACCCTCTCACCCAGTGTGTTGTGCCCCCCCCCAGACACCCTCTCACCCTCTCACCCAGTGTGTTGTGCCCCCCCCAGACACCCTTTCACCCTCTCACCCAGTGTGTTGTGCCCCCCCCAGACACCCTTTCACCCCCTCTAAGCTGTGTGCTGGAGTAGAGGAGGCCAAAGCTCACGCGGCCGAACACACGCTGCAGACTCTCGGGCTGCAGACTGACAGCGGTGACGTCACCTTCCCAGGTATGTGAAGGTCCGTAACTAACCACACACTCACACACACACACTAACACACACACACACACACACACACACACACACACACACACACACACACACACACACACACACCGAAATACAAACTACTAACTGGCTTTTCACAATGCACACACAAACAGCACTGTATTTTTACAACAACAAAATCACTCACACACACACAGACAGACAGACAGACAGACAGACAGACAGACAGACAGCTGACTCCTTTCCCCCTCTCTCCTCAGCCTACACCCAGCCCGTCTCCCTCCCACACACACACAGACAGACACATAGACAGACAGACAGACAGACAGACACACACACACACACACAGACAGACCCCCACACCCACACACACACACTTTTTTACACACACACACACACAGACAGCAGACAGCAGACAGACAGCTGACTACTCCACTGACTCCCCCCTCTCTCCTCAGCCTACGCCCTGCCAGCCCGTCTCCCTCCCCCCACACACACAGACAGACAGACAGACAGACAGACAGACAGACAGACAGACAGACAGACAGACACACCAGACACCAACACTACTCCCTCTCTCTCCTCAGCCTACACCCTGGCCAGCCCGTCTCCCTCCCCCCCCCCACACACACACAGACAGACAGACAGACAGACAGCTGACTCTCTCTCTCTGTCTCTCCTTAGCCTACGCCCTGGCCAGCCCGTCTCCCTCCCCCCCCAGACAGACAGACAGACAGACAGACAGACAGACAGACAGACAGCTGACTCTCTCTCCCTCTCTCTCTCTCCTCAGCCTACACCCTGGCCAGCCCGTCTCCCTCCCAGCTGAAGCAGTCAGTGTCTCTGGCTCAGGATCTGACCGCCTACGCCACCTATGAAGGATATCCCGCCTTCGCCCTCGCCACACGCCACTCTGACGGATACGGGGTCTTCTAAAACTGTCATACATAATACAACAAGGGCACATTAATTAATTGTTATTTAAAAAAAAGGTGCTACGAGGAACTTTTAAATATTTCTGAAACAGTCTCATTTTTCCTCTGATGATCATGAATAACATAAGTGCAAACGAGACCATCAGTGTAAAGAATGCTATTTTTATATAGTTTTTCTTAATGCCTTTGTCATGGGTATACGCTCACCCAGGAACAACAGCTGGCGTGGTAAAAACACTACCGCTTTAGTCCAAAGGGGGCGCTAGAATTAAAATGATCTGAAAGTTCCTCGGAGCAGCTTTAATGTTTATTGAGCACTAACTAAGCATTTACTATAACTGTTAATTGGTGTGTTTACCGTTAAGTGTTACCAATGTTTTAAATGAAGAGGCATTCACATACACTGCTATTTATACCTATCCCATAACACTGCAGAATAGTGTGAATGCCCCTTTAAAAGCTGCTGCTTGTACGGTGACCAAAATGGGACAAAACTCAATCGCACACACGGTTCAATAAATCGCTGCTGGGATTCGGTAGGACAGTCGCCCTGAAACAAATCCTTCACCTTACAGCTCTGGACATCATTCAGAGACCAGTCTGGATTGTTCTTCAATCTTCATCTCTACATTACTTCATGGAAATGCTCTTTAATGACAATATTTTTGGGGGGGAATTTGGTAGAAATGTTGACAGTAGTTTGTAGAATAAAACCAAAACGTTCATTCTACTCAAACATATGCCTATAAATAGTAAAACCAGAGACACTGAACATTTGGAGTGGACTCTTTGTTTTTTCCAGAGCTGTATATACCTTCGATGTTCCCTCAGTCCAATGTTCCTTTAGATTTATCATGTGATGCAGAATTTACCTCGCCTGGCTCCGCCCGCCCGCCTACTTCCGGCCAAATTTTACTTTCCCTTCAGTAGTCAGTCTGGGTGAACAGCCCATTTCCCACTTTTGCCGGAGATTCGACAGCCGGTCCAATCAGCGAACAGAGCGAGTGGCTGAGAACGATGACGTCGAAGTCGCGCTCCAGTTTCAGTTGCCACAAGCCGGCTCCTGACACACGTGACGACCAAACGTTATGCGATTGGTTGGCTAATCCAGAGTGGCACTGGGCAGATCCAATAGTTTTAAACTTTAACAGACACCCGCCTCCATGAGTGAACGTTTGCCACTTACAGCACTGCCAGACCTTCTGTACAAATGAAATGAAGTACGATGGTCTGGTAGCACCAGGCTAGAATTTCACCTGATTTAGAAAAAAATACTTAAAATTAAAATTAAGAAATTTAGACAAGAATATTAAGGTTTTTCGGTCAAACATTTTTATTTAATTTTTTCAGCGCACACTTTTTTTACAATAACTTTTCGGGGATGTTAAAAGGTAATTATATGGATATGCAAAGCCATGGTCGAAAAATGGACACACGCATACGTAGTACTTTCCTGCACACACACACAAGCCCTTTAAACGTGTATGGGACTGCATTTGGCATTACATTTTAGTAGCATTAAAATATGTATTTAAACATGTATAAAAGATAGAAGTGCCAACCCTTATGCTGGGGCTGTGTAGAGTTGATTTTAAATGGTGAAACATTGTATAGAATTGAGGGAACATAAGGGTGACCCTGTTTATTCATAATGTCTGTTTTTCTTTATAGATTTTATTTGGATTATGCATTTGTTCTTTTCTGTGATTATTTTATGATTGATGCAGTAGATGGTGTAGTTTGAATCAAAGTCTCAATCACTTCCTGTAGTTTTTCTCTTGTTTAGAAGTTGTGTTTGTTGTAGTTTGTTTACAGCATTCAACATTCTTTTTTGTAGTTTGTAACTGTTTTGTTTTTATTCACTGATATATATTTCTGGGAACTGTAGTTTATTTTGACACTGTCGCTGTCTATAAAGTTTTTTTTTTTTTTTTTTAAATTGTGAAGTGAACCACTTCCCATACTACATACTATTTAGTTTGGTAGAAAAACGATTTAGGATGTCCCGATTCTTGTGGCCAGATTTAGTATGCTTGAAAATACCTGGATGTCTACTAGATCCAGCCGAGGTGTTTAGTGTTGAAAACAGCATCCTATTTGGGGCGATTCTGACCCACAATCCAGCGCACACCTGAAGTGACGTCACATCGACGGAGCCTTTGTACGAAAACAAACGGGAATGAGACGGATATAAAAGCAAGAGGCAAGATCAAGGCGCAATGTTAGGATGGAATAAATAAGTTAAAGTATGTCCCAAGTGTAGCATACTGCATCCTAACTAGATTATTTTTATGGTCAGATGTAGTATGTAGAACAGAGAAAAGAAAGAGGAGGGGATTTGGAACGCAGGGATTGTGAGGTGAAGTTTGGAGTCTTCGGATTTAAAAAAAAATAATAATAATGTTTTTTGTCGCTGATGCATTTTGGGGTTTGTAGTTCTTTAAACTGAGAATTTGTAGTTTTTTCATTTTTTTTTTTTTTTTTAGAGGTCTTGCTCATCCAATAGGAATCACATTATTCTCCTGCTAATATATTTTACCTGCCGCGGCAAAAGCTGCCTCGAAGTGTTCTCATGTATTCCATTTCTATTTCAGAATTTTTTTTTAACAAATTATTCTTTTTAACATTGGAGGGATAAAATTGGTAATTTCTAAAAGTGGTAGGGACATGTCCACTAAACTATTTTAAAGGGTGCTACGAGGAACTTTGAAATATTTCTGAAACAGTCTCATTTTTCCTCTGATGATCATAAATTACATGTAACAGCAAAACGAGACCATCAGTGCAAAGAATGCTATTTTTGATATAGTTTTTCTTAATGCCTTTGTCATGGGTATATACGCTCACCCAGGAACAACAGCTGGCGTGGTAAAAACACTACCGCTTTTGTCCAAAGGGGGGCGCTAGAATTAACACACACTGAAAGTTCCTCGGAGCACCTTTAAGTAATGATTTGAAAGTTAGGACGGTATTTGAAGTCACAATCGGCTTTTTAATGAGAAAAATAATAAAATCTGGTCCCAACGCCTCCTAGTGGTGACTACGGATAATTCAGTTTCTTCTATTTAAAGGTGCAGTCAGTGATTCTGGAGAACGTTTAGAATTTTTGTTTGTTGTCAAAATCAGTGAATATCTCCTCATGATCCACTACCTGTCTGTCTGTCTCCTCATGATCCACTACCTGTCTGTACTGAGTGTCTGTCTCCTCATGATCCACTACCTGTCTGTACTGTGTGTCTGTCTCCTCATGATCCACTACCTGTCTGTACTGTGTGTCTGTCTCCTCATGATCCACTACCTGTCTGTACTGTGTGTCTGTCTCCTCATGATCCACTACCTGTCTGTACTGTGTGAATATCTCCTCATGATCCACTACCTGTCTGTCTGCTACCTGTCTGTCTGCTACCTGTCTGTCTGTCTCCTCATGATCCACTACCTGTCTGTACTGAGTGTCTGTCTCCTCATGATCCACTACCTGTCTGTACTGTGTGTCTGTCTCCTCATGATCCACTACCTGTCTGTACTGTGTGTCTGTCTCCTCATGATCCACTACCTGTCTGTACTGTGTGTGCGCTGGAAAAAAATCCAGTGTTAATCCACAGCCTAGGCTCTGTAAAGGGGCATGTTGCTAGTTGCGATGGACCCCCTTTTGTTTACATACCAGTTTACAGAGCCTAGACTGTGTATTAACACTAGATATATTTTCTTCCAGCGTGCAAACAGTACAGACAGGTAGCGGATCATGAGGAGATATTCACTCAGTACAGACAGGTAGTGGATCATGAGGAGACAGACACACAGTACAGACAGGTAGCAGATCATGAGGAGACAGACACACAGTACAGACAGGTAGCAGATCATGAGGAGACAGACACACAGTACAGACAGGTAGCAGATCATGAGGAGATATTCACTGATTTTGACTAATAAGGGATTTTGACAACAAGTGTTCTCTAGAATCACTGACTCAACCTTTAAATATTTCTGGAGCCCCCCCCCCCCCAGCTGTGAACATTCCAAAGCAAAGACAGTATTAAAGTGTGTGTTGCACTTAGAACTTATTTTTATACCAGGAAAAAAAAAGAATATAGAATGTCCAGAGGGTTCTATAGAATGTCCAGAGTGTTCTATAGAATGTCCAGAGGGTTCTATAGAATGTCCAGAGGGTTCTATAGAATGTCCAGAGGGTTCTATAGAATGTCCAGAGGGTTCTATAGAGTCATTTCGCCTCCATAATTGAACTTTAAAAAAAAAAACAAGCGATAAAACGTGAAGCTAAAATCAATGCTAATGTGTGGGTGATGAGCAGAGAGGATTGTGGGTAAATGGAAACTTTGCTTGCGGTGATAAATTCTGGTGTTTTATGATCCAAAAATCTTCCCGAAATAAAGAAAAATTTGAAGAAGAGACGGACGGCGCTACAGTGTGTGTATTATTTAACAAGTTGGTTTGATATATTAAAGGAAAACTTCACCCATATAGAACCAGCGTTCTATCATTATAAAATCACTATTATAATATAATGAATGAGGTTTTTCTTCCCTCAGTCTTCCCTTGGCCCAGCTGTCCCGTTAATCCTAACCTTACATTTTACCATGTATGATGTCACACATGGGAGGGAGGGAGAGAGAGGGAGGGAAGGAGAGAGAGAGAGAGAGAGGGAGGGCGGGAGGGAGAGAGAGGGAGAGAGAGACAGACACAGAGAGAGAGAGAGACAGACAGACAGAAACACAGACACACACAACATAACATATTACAGGTAGCCCATGGTAACACATGGTAAAATGTAGGGTTTGACAGTGAGACCATTAAACACTCTTTCTGCCTTTTCTCAGGCTAGGATGAACCGATTTCTAAAATGTTTGCACATTTATACTACATAAGATCTCAGAGTTTAATACACCTTCATATTCCCAGCAGTGAAGTGGGTCTTTAAGAGTATATATACCTAATTTTTCCAGTTTTTATGGAAATGTACTCGGTTTAGGACACTGCAGGTGAATAGGGTTTAACATGTTCAGCTTGTAGATATCATGAAACTTTGCCAATTGATTGACAGTGAAACTTATTTTTTCAGAAATATTTGAACAAATATACAAATTTTAAGATATCTAACAAATTATGTGCACATTTGCATCTTTGCAGTGTTAATACACAGCCTAGGCTCTGTAAACTGGTGTTAATACACAGCCTAGGCTCTGTAAACTGGTGTTAATACACAGCCTAGGCTCTGTAAACTGTCAGCACCCTGAGTGAGAGAAGAGCACCATATAAATAAAATTTATTATTATTATTATTAAACTGCTATGTTGCTATAGCTTCAGTGGCCTCCTTGTTAACATATCAGTTTACAGAGCCTAGGATGTGTATAAAACTATTTTTTTTCCTTCTCAGCGCACACACAGTACAGACAGGTAGTGGATCATGAGGAGATATTCACACAGTACAGACAGGTAGTGGATCATGAGGAGATATTCACACAGTACAGACAGGTAGTGGATCATGAGGAGATATTCACACAGTACAGACAGGTAGTGGATCATGAGGAGATATTCACTCAGTACAGACAGGTAGTGGATCATGAGGAGATATTCACTCAGTACAGACAGGTAGTGGATCATGAGGAGATGTTCACACAGTACAGACAGGTAGTGGATCATGAGGAGACAGACACACAGTACAGACAGGTAGTGGATCATGAGGAGATATTCACTCAGTACAGACAGGTAGTGGATCATGAGGAGATATTCACACAGTACAGACAGGTAGTGGATCATGAGGAGATGTTCACACAGTACAGACAGGTAGTGGATCATGAGGAGATAGTCACTGATTTTGACTAAGAGTGATTTTAACAACAAGCGTTCTCCAGAATCACTGACTACACCTTTAACCTTAAGCCCAGTTCAGACCAAAGATTCACCTGACCCCGGGACTAGACGGGCTTAGACGTTCTAAAACTGGACCTGGTGATTTGACATGTTGAATTTTTGGCGACTCTTTGCAATGCGCACACACACACACACACACACACACACACACACACACACACACACACACACACACACACACACACACACACACACACACACACACACACACACCCCCGCTACGTTCTAAAACCGTCTGGTTGCAAGTCCGTTGCGAGGCGAATCTCTGGTCTGAACTTTAAAAACAAGGTCCATAAGAACAGCTCGGTTCAGTTCACAAAATAATCGTCTCTATAAAACTTGGTTAAAAATCTTCAAATTTCAAATCTTTATTACGTCCAGTTTTAGATCACATACAAAAACACAGATCTATAATAAATAAAAAAAGGAAAAATAGACCCAACACATGTCACAACCGTCTTAGTATCCTGAGGGAAGACTAAATATAAACCGTCTGCCTTTAAAGCTGGGGTGGAGGATTTGGGGAGAAAATAGCAGTTGCGATAGAGATTTGAATCCAAATACCTCAACCGCTCCACTTGTTCTCTTTGGTCCCTCCCCTATGGTCCCTCCCTGACACGCTCTGCACCAACAACGTCGTGCCAAAGTGAATGGACAGTCCCAACAGCCAATAAGAACAGAGAATCGGAGCCTCGCTCTGATTGGTCAAAGTGTACAGCTCATGTTAATTTTGACCAATCAGAAATCACATACCCCAGCTTTAAACGCCAAAACAAATAAATTAATTCATCAAATATTTTACAGCTTCAATATAAATCCCATCTCATCAGGAGGAGGAGGAAGAGGAGGAGGAGGAGCAGGAGGAAGAGGAGGAGGAGGAGGAAGAGGAGTCTCTAAACGGCTTCAGTGATGTCATCATTACGTCATGTTTCAGTTTGAATTTTTTCCACAGGAAAGTGACAACACGGAAAGCTGTGTGTGTGTGTGTGTGTGTGTGTGTGTGTGTGTGTGTGTGTGTGTGTGTGTGTGTGTGTGTGTGTGTGTGTGTGTGTGTGTGTGTGTGTGTGTGTGTGTGTGTGTGTGTGTGTGTGTGTGTGTGTGTGTGTGTCTGTCTCTCAGTGTTTGTGTTGTCTCTACCTCTGTCCGTACCTGTGTGTGTGTGTCAACCTTTCAGTGTCTGTCTGTCTGTCTGTCTGTCTGTCTGTCCTCTCATCATCAGCGTCTGTCTGTCTGTCTGCCTGTCTGCCTTCTCATCATCAGCGTCTGTCTGTCTGTCTGCCTGTCTGCCTTCTCATCATCAGCGTCTGTCTGTCTGTCTGTCTGTCTGTCCTCTCATCATCAGCGTCTGTCTGTCTGTCTGTCTGTCTGTCTGTCTGTCCTCTCATCATCAGCGTCTGTCTGTCTGTCTGTCCTCTCATCATCAGCGTCTGTCTGTCTGTCTGTCTGTCTGTCTTCTCATCATCAGTGTCTGTCTGTCTGTCTGTCTGTCTGTCTGTCTGTCTGTCCTCTCATCATCAGCGTCTGTCTGTCTGTCTGTCTGCCTGTCTGTCCTCTCATCATCAGTGTCTGTCTGTCTGTCTGTCTGTCTGTCTGTCTGTCCTCTCATCATCAGCGTCTGTCTGTCTGTCTGTCTGTCTGTCTGTCTGTCTGTCTGTCTGTCTGTCCTCTCATCATCAGCGTCTGTCTGTCTGTCTGTCTGTCTGTCTGTCCTCTCATCATCAGCGTCTGTCTGTCTGTCTGTCTGTCTGTCCTCTCATCATCAGCGTCTGTCTGTCTGTCTGTCTGTCTGTCTGTCTGTCCTCTCATCATCAGCGTCTGTCCGGCGTCCCGTGGGCTCTGAAGCGGTAGATGCAGGTGAACTCTTCATGACCCCAGTTGGATAAAACCTGGAGCTCTATTATCTGGAACGCTCGCTCGTTCTCCTCCTGGAAAACAGATCAAAACAACAGCAAAGGGGTTTTATCAAGGGTAAAAGGAACTTTCAGTGTGTGTTAATTCTAGCGCCCCCCTTTGGCCAAAAGCGGTAGTGTTTTTACCACGCCAGCTGTTGTTCCTGGGTGAGCGTATACCCATGACAAAGGCATTAAGAAAAACTATATAAAAATAGCATTCTCTGCACTGATGGTCTGGTTTGCTGTTACATGTAATTTATGATCATCAGAGGAAACATGAGACTGTTTCAGAAATATTTAAAAGTTCCTCATAGAGACTTTAATGTTGTTGTTAATTGTGTGCACACACTTGTTCTAGTTTGTACATTATTACTAATAAAATTAACATTTAAAAGTTTAAATTTGGGGCGCTCCGGTGGCATAGTGGATAGAGCGCGTACCATATCGCCTCCGGCCTTCGTTGCAGTGGTCGCGGGTTCAAATCTGACCCGTGGACCTTTACTGCAGTCTCTCTCTCTCTCTCTCTCTCTCTCTCTCTCTCTCTCTCTCTCTCTCTCTCTCTCTCTCTCTCTCTCTCTCTCTCTCTCTCTCTCTCTCTCTCTCTCTCTCTCTCTCTCTCTCTCTCTCTCTCTCTCTCTCTCTCTCTCTCTCTCTCTCTCTCTCTCTCTCTCTCTCTCTCTCTCTCTCTCTCTCTCTCTCTCTCTCTCTCTCTCTCTCTCTCTCTCTCTCTCTCTCTCTCTCTCTCTCTCTCTCTCTCTCTCTCTCTCTCTCTCTCTCTCTCTCTCTCTCTCTCTCTCTCTCTCTCTCTCTCTCTCTCTCTCTCTCTCTCTCTCTCTCTCTCTCTCTCTCTCTCTCTCTCTCTCTCTCTCTCTCTCTCTCTCTCTCTCTCTCTCTCTCTCTCTCTCTCTCTCTCTCTCTCTCTCTCTCTCTCTCTCTCTCTCTCTCTCTCTCTCTCTCTCTCTCTCTCTCTCTCTCTCATAAAGCTTGAAAATGACAAAATCATCTTAAAAAAAAAAATGAAATTCTTTAGACTCACATCAACGGCGTATCTTTGGAGAGCTTCTCCATCTTGGTCGTATGTGAACGAACCGAGAAGTTTTCCATCCTGCTGAAACTCCTCATCCAAACCCTGAAGAGAGAGAGGGAGGGAGAGAGAGAGGGGGAGAGAGAGAGAGGGCGGGAGAGAGAGAGGAGAGAGAGACAGGTAGGGAGAGAGAGAGGGAGGGCGGGAGTGAGAGAGAGAGAGAGGGGGGGAGAGAGGACGGGAGAGAGATAGGGAGGGAGAGAGAGAGGGAGGGCGGGCGGGAGGGAGAGAGAGAGAGAGAGGGAGAGAGAGAGAGGGCGGGAGGGAGAGAGAGAGAGGGGGGAGGAGGGAGGGAGGGGAGGGAGAGAGGGAGGGCGGGAGAGAGAGGGAGAGAGATAGGGAGGGAGAGAGAGAGAGAGAGGGAGGGAAGGAGAGAGAGAGAGAGAGAGAGAGAGACAGACAGACAGAAACACAGACACACACAACATAACATATTACAGGTAGCCCCAGAAATCACCAAGTTGAATTTAAAACTTTTTAAATGCCACACACACACACACACACACAGAGTCAGAGACACAAACAAACACACACACACACACACACGTACTTACATAGACCCTGAAGTCTCGTGGGGCACTCAGCAGCTCCCCGCTTGGAGCCAGAGATCGTGGGAGATGTTCCAGAGAGAAGGAAGAGGGCACGATGCTCATGGAGAGACGCAGCACCAGCACGCCAGACGAACCCCGGAACGCCCAACAGTTACCGGGGTGCACCTCAGGCTAGACAGACAGGCAGGCAGACAGACAGGGAGGCAGACAGGGAGGGAGGGAGACAGACAGACAGGGAGGGAGACAGACAGGGAGGGAGGGAGACAGGGAGGGAGAGAGGGAGACAGACAGACAGGCAGGCAGGCAGACAGACAGGGAGGGAGGGAGACAGA
>CM049411.1:1205000-1215000 GCA_026929865.2 Hyperoplus lanceolatus
AGTGGGACGTTAGTATGAGTAGGACGTTAGTAGGACGTTAGTATGAGTAGGACGTTAGTAGGGCTTTTAGTATGAGTGGGACGTTAGTATGAGTAGGACGTTAGTAGGACGTTAGTATGAGTAGGACGTTAGTAGGGCTTTTAGTATGAGTAGGACGTTAGTATGAGTGGGACGTTAGTATGACATTACTATGAGTAGAACGTTAGTATGAGTAGGACGTTAGTAGGGATTTTAGTATGAGTAGGACGTTAGTAGGGCTTTAGTATGAGTAGGACGTTAGTAGGGCTTTAGTATGAGTAGGACGTTAGTAGGGCTTTAGTATGAGTAGGACGTTAGTAGGGCTTTTAGTTTGAATAGGACGTTAGTAGGGCTTTTAGTTTGAATAGGACGTTAGTAGGGCTTTAGTATGAGTAGGACGTTAGTAGGGCTTTAGTATGAGTAGGACGTTAGTAGGGCTTTAGTATGAGTAGGACGTTAGTAGGGCTTATAGTATGAGTAGGACGTTAGTAGGGCTTTAGTATGAGTAGGACGTTAGTAGGGCTTTAGTATGAGTAGGACGTTAGTAGGGCTTTAGTACGAGAAGGACGTTAGTAAGGCTTATAGTATGAGTAGGACGTTAGTAGGGCTTTAGTATGAGTAGGACGTTAGTAGGGCTTTAGTATGAGTGGGACGTTAGTAGGAGTAGGACGTTAGTATGAGTGGGACGTTAGTATAGGACGTTAGTATGACATTGGTATGAGTAGGACGTTAGTAGGGCATTTAGTATGAGTGGGACGTTAGTATGAGTGGGACGTTAGTATGACATTACTATGAGTAGAACGTTAGTATGAGTAGCTCAAATTCAGCAGTCTAACTCCAAGGAAGACTTTACATACCAAAATTTCACAGACAGCGCCTTCTGGTTCTGAGATATAACGATTGTGACAACCAACCCGTGTGACATATAACCCCGTTCTCCCCTATGAGTAGGACTTTAGTATGAGTAGGGCTTTTAGTATGAGTAGGACGTTAGTAGGTTGTTAGTGGGTCATTAGTATGAGTAGGACGTTAGTATGAGTAGGACGTTAGTATGAGTAGGACGTTAGTAGGGCTTTTAGTATGAGTAGGACGTTAGTATGAGTAGGACGTTAGAAGGGCTTTTAGTATGAGTAGGACGTTAGTATGAGTAGGACGTTAGTAGGGCTTTTAGTATGAGTAGGACGTTAGTAGGGCTTTAGTATGAGTAGGACGTTAGTAGGGCTTTAGTATGAGTAGGACGTTAGTAGGGCTTTTAGTATGAGTGGGACGTTAGTATGAGTAGGACGTTAGTAGGACGTTAGTATGAGTAGGACGTTAGTAGGGCTTTTAGTATGAGTGGGACGTTAGTATGAGTAGGACGTTAGTATGAGTAGGACGTTAGTAGGGCTTTTAGTATGAGTAGGACGTTAGTATGAGTGGGACGTTAGTATGACATTACTATGAGTAGAACGTTAGTATGAGTAGGACGTTAGTAGGGATTTTAGTATGAGTAGGACGTTAGTAGGGCTTTAGTATGAGTAGGACGTTAGTAGGGCTTTAGTATGAGTAGGACGTTAGTAGGGCTTTAGTATGAGTAGGACGTTAGTAGGGCTTTAGTATGAGTAGGACGTTAGTAGGGCTTTTAGTTTGAATAGGACGTTAGTAGGGCTTTTAGTTTGAATAGGACGTTAGTAGGGCTTTAGTATGAGTAGGACGTTAGTAGGGCTTTAGTATGAGTAGGACGTTAGTAGGGCTTTAGTATGAGTAGGACGTTAGTAGGGCTTTAGTATGAGTAGGACGTTAGTAGGGCTTTAGTATGAGTAGGACGTTAGTAGGGCTTATAGTATGAGTAGGACGTTAGTAGGGCTTTAGTATGAGTAGGACGTTAGTAGGGCTTTAGTATGAGTAGGACGTTAGTAGGGCTTTAGTACGAGAAGGACGTTAGTAGGGCTTATAGTATGAGTAGGACGTTAGTAGGGCTTTAGTATGAGTAGGACGTTAGTAGGGCTTTAGTATGAGTGGGACGTTAGTAGGAGTAGGACGTTAGTATGAGTGGGACGTTAGTATAGGACGTTAGTATGACATTGGTATGAGTAGGACGTTAGTAGGGCATTTAGTATGAGTGGGACGTTAGTATGAGTGGGACGTTAGTATGACATTACTATGAGTAGAACGTTAGTATGAGTAGCTCAAATTCAGCAGTCTAACTCCAAGGAAGACTTTACATACCAAAATTTCACAGACAGCGCCTTCTGGTTCTGAGATATAACGATTGTGACAACCAACCCGTGTGACATATAACCCCGTTCTCCCCTATGAGTAGGACTTTAGTATGAGTAGGGCTTTTAGTATGAGTAGGACGTTAGTAGGTTGTTAGTGGGTCATTAGTATGAGTAGGACGTTAGTATGAGTAGGACGTTAGTATGAGTAGGACGTTAGTAGGGCTTTTAGTATGAGTAGGACGTTAGTATGAGTAGGACGTTAGAAGGGCTTTTAGTATGAGTAGGACGTTAGTATGAGTAGGACGTTAGTAGGGCTTTTAGTATGAGTAGGACGTTAGTAGGGCTTTAGTATGAGTAGGACGTTAGTAGGGCTTTAGTATGAGTAGGACGTTGGTAGGGCTTTAGTATGAGTAGGACGTTAGTAGGGCTTTAGTATGAGTAGGACGTTAGTAGGGCTTTTAGTATGAATAGGACGTTAGTAGGGCTTTTAGTATGAATAGGACGTTAGTAGGGCTTTTATTATGAGTAGGACGTTAGTAGGGCTTTAGTATGAGTAGGACGTTAGTAGGGCTTTAGTATGAGTAGGACGTTAGTAGGGCTTTAGTATGAGTAGGACGTTAGTAGGGCTTTAGTATGAGTAGGACGTTAGTAGGGCTTTAGTACGAGAAGGACGTTAGTAGGGCTTATAGTATGAGTAGGACGTTAGTAGGGCTTTAGTATGAGTAGGACGTTAGTAGGGCTTTAGTATGAGTGGGACGTTAGTAGGAGTAGGACGTTAGTATGAGTGGGACGTTAGTATAGGACGTTAGTATGACATTGGTATGAGTAGGACGTTAGTAGGGCATTTAGTATGAGTGGGACGTTAGTATGAGTGGGACGTTAGTATGACATTACTATGAGTAGAACGTTAGTATGAGTAGCTCAAATTCAGCAGTCTAACTCCAAGGAAGACTTTACATACCAAAATTTCACAGACAGCGCCTTCTGGTTCCGAGATATAACGATTGTGACAACCAACCCGTGTGACATATAACCCCGTTCTCCCCTATGAGTAGGACTTTAGTATGAGTAGGGCTTTTAGTATGAGTAGGAGGTTAGGAGGAGTAGGACTTTAGTATGAGTAGGGCTTTTAGTATGAGTAGGAGGTTAGGAGGAGTAGGACTTTAGTATGAGTAGGGCTTTTAGTATGAGTAGGACGTTAGTAGGTTGTTAGTGGGTCATTAGTATGAGTAGGACGTTAGTATGAGTAGGACGTTAGTATGAGTAGGACGTTAGTAGGGCTTTTAGTATGAGTAGGACGTTAGTAGGGCTTTGTATGAGTAGGACGTTAGTAGGGCTTTTAGTATATGAGTTAGTAGGCGTTTAGTATGAGTAGGACGTTAGTAGGGCTTTTAGTATGAGTAGGACGTTAGTAGGGTTATATGAGTAGGACGTTAGTAGGGCTTTAGTATGAGTAGACTTAGTAGGGCTTTAGTATGAGTAGGACGTTAGTAGGGCTTTAGTATGAGTAGGACGTTAGTAGGGCTTATAGTATGAGTAGGACGTTAGTAGGGCTTTAGTATGAGTAGGACGTTAGTAGGGCTTTAGTATGAGTGGGAAGTTAGTAGGTTAGTAGGACGTTAGTAGGAGTGCGTTAGTATGAGTGGGACGTTAGTATAGGACGTTAGTATGACATTGGTATGAGTAGGACGTTAGTAGGGCATTTAGTATGAGTAGGACGTTAGTATGAGTGGGACGTTAGTATGACATTACTATGAGTAGAACGTTAGTATGAGTAGCTCAAATTCAGCAGTCTAACTCCAAGGAAGACTTTACATACCAAAATTTCACAGACAGCGCCTTCTGGTTCCGAGATATAACGATTGTGACAACCAACCCGTGTGACATATAACCCCGTTCTCCCCTATGAGTAGGACTTTAGTATGAGTAGGGCTTTTAGTATGAGTAGGAGGTTAGGAGGAGTAGGACTTTAGTATGAGTAGGGCTTTTAGTATGAGTAGGACGTTAGTAGGTTGTTAGTGGGTCATTTATGAGTAGGCTTAGTAGAGTAGTTAGTATTAGTATGAGTAGGACGTTAGTATGAGTAGGACGTTAGTATGAGTAGGACGTTAGTAGGGCTTTTAGTAAGAGTAGGACGTTAGTATGAGTAGGACGTTAGTATATGAGTAGGACGTTAGTATGAGTAGGACGTTAGTATGGCTTTTAGTATGAGTAGGACGTTAGTATGGCTTTTAGTATGAGTAGGACGTTAGTATGAGTAGGACGTTAGTAGGGCTTTTAGTATGAGTAGGACGTTAGTATGAGTAGGACGTTAGTAGGGCTTTTAGTATGAGTAGGACGTCAGTATGAGTAGTATGGGTTAGTATGAGTAGGAGGTTAGTATGAGTATGAGGTTAGTAGGTAGTAGGACGTTAGTATGAGTAGGACGTTAGTATGAGTAGGAGGTTAGTATGAGTATGAGGTTAGTATGAGTATGAGGTTAGTAGGTAGTAGGTCGTTAGTATGAGTAGGAGAAGGTAGTAGTTACCGGTTGTTCCTCCAGGCCGCCCCTCCCAAGCTGTGGGAGGCGCTGTGGTGCGGCAGGTTTCTGTCCAGCAGACCGTCGTCCAGACGCAGAGTCGATCGCCGAGACATCGTCCACTGATTCTACGAGTCACTGGGGAGAGCAAGGCGGATTTAGTACTTTATACACACACACTTTATACACACACACTTTATATACATACACTTTATATATATACACACACACTTTATATATATACACACACTTTATACACACACACTTTATATACACACACACTTTATATACACACACACTTTATATATATACACACTTTATATACACACACTTTATATACACACACTTTATACACACTTTATACACACACACTTTATACACACACACTTTATACACACACACACACTTTATATTAGGGCTGGGCGATATGACGATATCATATTTATATACACACAAAGTGTCTACCGGGAGAATTTGGCCATACCGTTTATATCGCGGAGAAACTTTAAAGTTCATGTGGCGGGAGCATACATAGAGTTGGATGCAGCTGTCCACCGAGTTCATATAGATATACACTGCTGTTACACCCACACACGGAGGTTATGCAGCAGAGTTCTGGCAGCACATACAGCTTCTCTACCCGCAACAGAAGAAGCCTCATCTGTTGCTCTAGCTGTCTAGCTCATGGTCTAGCTTCGGTGCACACTTCACTACAGTTAACAAACCAACTCCGTGTCACGGTGGCAGAGCACTTTAACGGTCATAATGTCATTGGGCAAAGGAAACTTGCTTGCTGCTTCAGCATGCTGTTGTAGTGACGCAGAGTTGGCTTGTTTTAAGCACGCAAACTTCATGGGTTAGCTCTCGTGAGCTAGCTGTCTAATAATGACATCTTTAGAACTACTCGGGGCTTCACCCCCGCACTGTTATTGTTGGAGACAGCCAGCAAGGCTGGTTTTATGTAACTTTAAAACATGTCAAACTTGAAAATATTATTTGTGTTGAAGCTGGAGTGAAAGTATTACACAGACATTTGCTCATTAGTTAATGTTGACAGCTTTTTTAAATGAAGATGAGCAAATACTGCAGGAAAATTCAAGTCTTTCATTATTTTGATATAGGCTACTATCAATTGGAAAATGTAGGCTCTTTGGTTGATGCTGTCATTTTTATTTTGCACTGACTGACTAAAGCCAGACTGGTGTGGTGTTTTGCACACAGTTTCTCTTTTCTACGGAAATTTAAGTTCCAAACAAAAATGAAAATAATCTAATGTGATTAAAGTTCACACTTTTTATAGTAATCCATTGAATTTAAAGGAAAAATACTATATCGTGATATATATCCATATCGTGATATAAAATGACCTATATCTTGATATACACATTTGGTCCATATCAACCAGCCCTACTTTATATATATCACAGAATAAATATAACACACTTTAAAAAAACACTCTATAGTGCCCTTTGACCCGGTGCAAAGAGGAGGGGGAGAGAGAGAGAGAGAGAGAGAGAGAGAGAGAGAGAGAGAGAGAGAGAGAGAGAGAGAGAGAGAGAGAGAGAGAGAGAGAGAGAGAGAGAGAGAGAGAGAGAGAGAGAGAGAGAGAGAGAGAGAGAGAGAGAGAGAGAGAGAGAGAGAGAGAGAGAGAGAGAGAGAGAGAGAGAGAGAGAGAGTGTTCTGGCTTTCTACGACGTCTCGAGAACCCTGGACATGACTCTCCTCCACAGAGTGCAGACCATATTCACCGAGCCGCTACACGCCGCGGTGGACCTTTCCCACGCTATCGGTTCCACAGCGCAGTTTATCAAACTACAATAGACAAAGCCATCTGTCGTTTCATCCCTAAAAGCTCCTTAGAAAAAAAGTCCTCAGAGGAACTTTGAGGTAGTGTTCATTCTAGCGCCCCTCTTTGGACAAAAGCGGTAGTGTTTTTACCACGCCAGCTGTTGTTCCTGGGTGAGCGTATACCCATGACAAAGGCATTAAGAAAAACTATATAAAAATAGCATTCTTTGCACTGATGGTCTTCCTGTCTGACCATTTCCACCATTCTGCATGAAAGCAGCTCATTGTGTGTAAACTGCTCAGACACACCCATGGCTATGCTCTGAGTATGGTGACACACACACACACACACACACACACACACACACACACACACACACACACACACACACACACACACACACACACACACACACACACACACACACACACACACCTCTGAGTATGGTGCTCTGGTCTGAACCATTATCACCTGTTCTGTCGTTTGAAACCAAGTAAAGATTTGTTTCATATATTGGACTCGAGCGTTTTCTTCAACAATAACAAAACTTCTTCCACAATAGTAGACATCTGGAACAAGTTGGTCGTATTAAAAACTATTTATTTTTAAAATCCCGATAAAGGGTTTTTTACTGGGAGTTTTTTCTCAGTCGAGCTAAGGGCAGAGGGTGTGATAGATAGATAGATAGATAGATAGATAGATAGATAGATAGATAGGGCAGAGGGTGTGATAGATAGATAGATAGATAGATAGATAGATAGATAGATAGATAGATAGATAGATAGGGCAGAGGGTGTCATAGATAGATAGATAGATAGATAGATAGGTAGGGCAGAGGGTCCATTCTAGATGATAGTGATTGATATATATGAAATAGATAGATATAGATAGATAGATGATGATAGATAGATAGATAGATAGAGGGAGAGGGGATAGAAGATGATAGATAGATAGATAGATAGATAGATAGATAGATAGATAGGGCAGAGGGTGTCATAGATAGATAGATAGATAGATAGATAGATAGATAGATAGATAGATAGATAGATAGATAGATAGATAGATAGATAGATAGATAGATAGATAGATAGGGGCAGAGGGTGTCATACTGTATGGAACGTGAGGCCCACTGAGGCAAATGTCTATTTGTGATATTGGACTATACAAATAAAACTGATTTTATTTTATCCAAAAGATATTGTCATTTAAGTTTGATGAACTTTACAGAAAGGAGGTTGAATTTTAGCTGTTAAATGTGGTTAAAATGTTGTTAATTGGTCAAATAAATAAATAGGCCTACATTTAAATGTTGGGACATCTCACCCACGTGTGGTGCTGTCTGTCTGTCCACTCAACCACACGTTTAAAGGTCCAGTTAACTTCCAGCCAATCAGCGTCGAGTATCAGCGATGATGACGTTACAGCGGACCAATCATGTTGCGCGATGGGCGGGACCCCGCGAAAAATGAAAACAGCTAACTGCTAACGTTAGCTTTAGCTTTCGGGGCGACACAATACAATACAATACAATACAATACAATACAATACAATACAATACAACACAGAACTATAATAAAATCAGCAAAACACTCACCAAAGACCAGATGGAGGCGCTCGCACTCAGACGGTACAGCTACGGCAGGTATTAATTCTGGAAAAAGACAGGTTCCGGTAACTTTCCGAGTTAAAACACGACCATAACAAACGGTTTAACGGTTAAAAACGGCTACATTTGGGGATTTATCATACGCAATAACACTTTTAAAGAAGATTCATCCTCACAATGCCGACTGACAAGCTAAAATACCAGTAAAATACAAGCCGAACGGGACAGTGTTGGTCGGCGCCCTCATGTGGCGGGAGGAATATATAACCTCACTGCCAAAGATGAGTGAGTGCGCTCAAGATAATGCCAACCCGTCTCTGCACGAATAGTGTTTAGATAGATAGATAGATAGATAGATAGATAGATAGATAGATAGATAGATAGATAGATAAATGGATGGATGGATGGATGGATGGATTTGTACATGCCCCTGAAATAAACTACGAATACGGAAGTACATTGAGGTGAAGCATCTTTCCTCCTTTCCTCACCGTGACGTACGTGCCCCGGAAATGGAATCAGATCGCCTCATGTTTGGTAGTAGCACATGTGTTTAGCTACTGGATTCACAGATACAATCAGGTTTGGGGCTTTTTCATCACATTAAATAATCTTGTTTTAATTCTAAATATCGGGATATTGTTCCGGAGTCTTTTTAACATCATTGTGTCGCTAGGGAGAATTTTTTAAACCGCTCCGATCTAGTTAAAGTAGTGATTCTAACGTCTAGCTGCGTGTGTGTGTAAATACAGGGCCAGGAGTCTGTTCTTTGGTTATTATCACACTGTTTATTAACTCCCCCAGACAATGTTGAGCGTCACAAACTTAATTTCTTGCATCCGGGGGAATTGTTATGCCCCAATGTGTCCCCTTTCGCTTTATCACTTTATTGCGGAAATGGTTTTTATTTCTGTTTAAGAAAAAAGACAATATTCAAGTCCCCTCTGATACAATACAATGAAATGTAATGCAGCAAGGCTCTCAGGCATTCTATAGTTGTGTGTGTGTGTGTGTGTGTGTGTGTGTGTGTGTGTGTGTGTGTGTGTGTGTGTGTGTGTGTGTGTGTGTGTGTGTGTGTGTGTGTGTGTTATAAATCGGAAGCTTTAGCAATTTAACTTGTTATTTCTGCAAAAAGAAGAAGATCGTAAAATAGCTGTTGATTCTTTTCATGTCATCTTTTTTGCATCGACAGACACACACACACACACGCACACACACACACACACACACACACACACACACACACACACACACACACACACACACACACACACACACACACTGGCTGATTAGATTAGTTTAAAGAGTCTTGATATTTCCATTCATTCATAATCTTTTATCTTTTAACACTTCAAAATCAGTGAATATCTCCTCGTGATCTGCTACCTGTTGGTACTGTGTGTGCTGTGTTAATACACATCACAGGCTCTTTTTTAAATAGGCAGGGGGCAACTGTGGCTCAGTTGGTAGAGAGGGTCGGCTGATGATCAAAGGGGGTGGAGGTTCGATCCCCGCCCTGCCGCCTGTGTCATGGTTGTTGTGTCCTTGGGCAAGTCACTTCACCCACCTTGCCTCGTGTGAATGTCGATAGTTAGCCTGCTGCTATCGGTGTATGAATGTGTGTGTGAATGGTAACGTGGGAATGGGAACAGGTCTCCCTTGTAAAAGAGTCTTTGGTCTCAATGGGATTTACCTGTAGAAATAAAGGTTAAAAAAAAAATGTTGCTAGCTACGGTAGGCAGCCTTTGTTTACATACCAGTTTACAGACTCTAGGCTGTGTATTAACACTGGATTTATGTTCAGCTCACACACAGTACAGACTGGTAGAGGATCATGAGGAGATATTCTCTGATAATATGTTTGGGCC
>CM049411.1:1240000-1247500 GCA_026929865.2 Hyperoplus lanceolatus
TGTCTGTCTGTCTGTCTTTACAGATTTAAAGTTTCCCATTTTTTACAGATTTAATTTAGAGACGGATTTTAATTTTTTTTTGCCTGTCTGCCTCCTTCCCTGTCCCTCTCCCTGTCTGCCTCTCTGTCTCTCTCCCTGCCTGTCTGCCCCTCTGTCTGTCTGTCTCTCTGCCTGTCTCCCTCCCTCCCTGCCTGTCTGTCTGTCTGTCTCTCAGAGTTAGATGAAGTCATGCAGAGTTCTGAATCAGACGTTGTATCTTCGGCCAACCAGCGTCTCGTCTCCACGGTAACCAATAACCTGGCCAGCATGGAGCACTTCTCCAAACGAGACGCGGTGAGCACTTTAATGCAACAACAGTTTATTAATGTCTTAAAGCCCTACTTCACCTTAAAGCCCTACTTCACCTTAAAGCCCTACTTCACCTTAAAGCCCTACTTCACCTTAAAGCCCTACTTCACCTTAAAGCCCTACTTCACCTTAAAGCCCTACTTCACCTTAAAGCCCTACTTCACCTTAAAGCCCTACTTCACCTTGAAGCCCTACTTCACCTTAAAGACCTACTTCACCGGTGGAGATATGAAGGTGTATTGAACTCTGAGATCCTATGTAGTATAAATGTGCAAAAATGTTAGAAATCGGTTCATCCTAGCCTGAGAAAAGGCAGAAAGAGTGTTTTATGGTCTCACTGTCTAACCCTTACATTTTACCATGTGTGACATCACGCATGGGAAAATGTAGGGTTAGGATTAACAGGACAGCTGGGCCAAGGGAAGACTGAGGGAAGAAAAACCTCATTCATTATATTATAATAGTGATTTTATAATGATAGAACGCCGGTTCCGTCTGGGTGAAGTATTCCTTTAATAACTTTTGAACCATATGTCATAGCTCCTTATTTGTTTTCGCCCCTGGGAGGTAACCATGTTGTCTTCCCAACAGATGCTTTTCAATTCAGTATGGAAGTTGTGCGTCTTTTTCTGTGACTTTGCACAATAAGTCCATACTCATACATCCAATATTAATAGTGTTCTCTGTCTGTGTGTGTGTGTGTGTGTCTGTCTGTCTGTCTGTCTGTCTCTCTCTCTCTCTGTCTGTCTGTCCCTCTCTCTGCCTATCTCTCTCTCTCTCTGTCTGTCTGTCCATCTATCTGTCTGTCTCTCTCTCTCTGTCTGTCTTTCTGTCCATCTACTTGTCTGTCTGTCTATCTGTCCATCTATCTGTCTGTCTATCTGCCTGCCTGTCTCTCTGTATGTCTATCTGTCTGTCTGTCTGTCTGTCTCTCTCTCTCTCTGTGTCTCTGTCTGTCTGTCTGACTCTCTCTCTGTCTCTCCCTCTCTCTCTCTCTCTCACAGCTGGAGAAGCTAGCCTTAGCCGTTGAGCAGCAGCGTAGCTCGGGAGTGAGAGCCAGGGCGTCCTTCGCGGTACTTACCCGATGTTTGGTGCTCGGTTTGGGGCAGCTGAGCGAGACGCAGCACCTGGTTACCGCCCAGAGGGTTTACATGCTGCTGGAGCGCCCTCTACTGGAGGCTGCCACGCACAACACTACTGTAGAGGTAAGACTGTGTGTGTGTGTGTGTGTGTGTGTGTGTGTGTGTGTGTGTGTGTGTGTGTGTGTGTGTGTGTGTGTGTGTGTGTGTGTGTGTGTGTGTGTGTGTGTTGGGGGGTCTGAGCATAGGTGTGTGTGTGTGTGTGTGTGTTGGGCGGGGTCTGAGCATAGGTGTGTGTGTGTGTGTTAGTCAGTCAATATGTGCGTGTGTGTGTTCGTAGGTCTGTGCGTACGTGTCACAAATGTTTGGTTTGGTAGTAATTTGTTTCCTTGTGTATTTCCCAGGAGTCCGATGGAGCAGTGGCCGCCCCCTCCTCTTTCTCTGAAGCCCTGACTCTCTACCTGAACAGGTATGTGTGTGTGTGTCTCTCTTTCTCGTGTGTGTGTGTCTGTCTCTCTTTCGTGTGTGTGTGTCTGTCTCTCTTTCTCGTGTGTGTGTGTCTGTCTCTCTTTCTCGTGTGTGTGTGTGTGTCTGTCTCTCTTTCTCGTGTGTGTGTGTCTGTCTCTCTTTCTCGTGTGTGTGTGTCTGTCTCTCTTTCTCGTGTGTGTGTGTCTGTCTCTCACTCTCTGCATCTGTGTGTGTGTCTGTCTCTCTCTCTGTCTTTCTGTGTGTGTGTGTGTGTGTCTGTGTATGTGTCTGTGTGTCTCTCTCTCTGTCTTTCTGTGTGTGTGTGTGTGTGTTTGTCTGTGTCTCTCTCTCTGTCTTTCTGTGTGTGTCTGTGAGTCTGTCTGTGTGTGTGTGTGTCTCTCTGTCTTTCTTGGGTGCCTGTGTGTGTGTGTGTGTGTGTGTGTGTGTGTGTGTGTGTGTCACTCTCTGGGTCTGTCTTTGTCTGTCTCTCTCTGTCTGTGTGTGTCTGTCAGTCTCTCTTTCTCTCTCTTTCCTTGCCTGTGTGTGTGTGTGTGTGTCTTACTCTGTGTATGTGTGTGTGTCTTTCCTTGTCTGTGTGTGTGTGTGTGTCTTTTATCTGTGTCTCTGTCTGTGTGTGTGTGTGTGTGTGTGTGTGTGTGTGTCTTACTCTGTGTCTCTGTCTGTGTGTGTCTGTGTCTCTGTCTGTGTGTGTGTGTGTGTGTGTGTGTGTGCTTGTGTGGTCTCTGTCTGTGTGTGCTGTGTCTCTGTCTGTGTGTGTGTGTGTGTGTGTGTGTGCGTGTGTGTGTGTGTGTGTGTGCCTCTGGTCTCGGGGGGGTCCCCCCCCCCCCTCACAGTCTCCCTGTCCCTCCAGGTCTGCTGTGAGCCCCTCTGGGTGTAACACTGAGTTCAGCTCCGTGCTCACAGCTCTGCTCACTGACTTCATCTCCTCTCTCCAGTGTGAGGACGCCTCATTCAAAGGTACACACACATACACACACACACACACACACACACCACACACACACACACACACACACACACACACACACACACACACACACACACACACACACACACAGAGACACACACACACACACAGGGGGACATGTGTGAAGACAGAAATAGAGAGATAAACTCAGGCACCGGTGATCCGGACGCAGCCTAGCTTTAGCCTAGCCTAGCTTTCCCACCTCATTGTATAACTTCCCCTGGGCCGAAATACACTCATAAACTCTGGGAAATGAAGCGTGGGGGGTTTGGATTGGGCAGCGGACCTTATTACCAACTAGATTAAGATCCGCCGTTCCTTTTCTTTGGTGATTTTTACGGGACATCGGGCCGCCGTGGTTAATGTGACCAGAGTAAACACTGCGTTGTTTACACGTTGCTTAGCAATGCGCTCCGCTCTGACTGCTGTTGTCGGACTATTTGTGTTGGCGGAAGCAAGTACATTCTTAAATGATTAAAGATCCATTTTTAAAGTTAAAGGTGCAGTGTGTAATATGACATCATCAAGAAAGTTCTACAAAGTTCTAGAATGCAACGCTCCCTGGGTAACCCCACCCCTTTAGAATAATAACAGAAGCTACAGTGGCCTTCAAGGACAAGAACAATTCTAAATTTTAAACAATGCTCCTGATGACATTCCAACTATGACACTTTCAAGATGGCGGCACTAGGCCATGGTCCAAAATATGCAGAAATATGGACATATATGAGATCCTTTCTAAGGGGAAAAATAATAATTCAAAACCTTTTTTTCAGCTATTATGCACTAAATTAACCCATTGATGACGGCTGCTGCGCGATGCCACATTGGCTCTCCTGCCTGATGCTGCATCGTGCAGCATTATTACTTTATCTAATTTTCATGGCATTCCCAGCATAGAATGCACTGTCATTGGTTCAAATACACATGAGGTGGGTTTTGTTGATTTTTTTAAGACCACGTGACCACCCAAAAGGTGTGTGGTTTGCCAAAAATCACGTCAATCAAAAAAATTAAAAAATTAAACAAAATAATAAAAAAAATACGCCGGCTGTGTCGGCGACGGAACAGTTAGTGGCGTTTGGTGCGCAGAATCAAGGTCTACTATAGACTACTGACGAAAATCACACAACACATTGCATCTATTTATTAACAATATTTAATAATTTTCTAATTCATCTAATTTTGACGATTTTTAGAAATATTTGTTGGTTTGTAAGCGCTAAGGGAGCATGTTTAAATAAAACCTGTGAACCTTAACTTTTAAATGTATTTTATTTCATGTTTCTATGTGCTACACAGGCTTAGATATTAAGGTTTTGGTAGACTTGACAATTCGTACTATTTTTTCAGAAAACCCTCAGGCATTAAGGACATGCATCCTAGATTGCCATAGTCATCAATGGGTTAAATGTACTTATGGATATTATAATTACTTTCAACAAAATCTGCTAGGAAATAAAACCCAGAATTCTACACACTGCAGGTTTAACTTGTGAATTTAAGTTCTAAAACTGCTGTGTGTGTGTGTGTGTGTGTGTGTGTGTGTGTGTGTGTGTGTGTGTGTGTGTGTGTGTGTGTGTGTGTGTGTGTGTGTGTGTGTGTGTCTGTGTCTGTGTCTGTGTCTGTGTGTGTGTGTGTGTGTGTGTGTGTCTGTGTCTGTGTGTGTGTGTGTGTGTGTGTGTGTGTGTGTTTCCGTTCCAGAGGAGAGCTGGTGGAACCCAGAGGAGATGGACACTAACTCCTGCTGTTACCTTGGTCTGGTGTGTCGTCTCTTCACTGTGGTGATAAACCGATCCACACACCCCGCCTACAGAGAACTACTGAAACTACTGGTCAAGGTGTGTGTGTGTGTGTGTGTGTGTGTGTGTGTGTGTGTGTGTGTGTCTCTGTGTGTGTGTGTGTGTGTGTGTGTGTGTCTCTGTGTGTGTGTGTGTCTCTGTCTGTGTGTGTGTGTGTGTGTGTGTGTGTGTGTGTCTGTGTGTGTGTCTCTGTGTGTGTGTGTGTGTGTGTGTGTGTGTGTGTGTGTGTGTGTGTCTCTCTGTGTGTGTGTGTGTGTGTGTGTGTGTGTGTGTGTGTGTGTGTGTGTGTGTGTGTGTCTGTGTGTGTGTGTGTGTGTGTGTCTCTGTGTGTGTGTGTGTTGACATTTTAGGTGTAGTGTGCATGGGCAATGTATTTCAAAGACTCTTGAAAAACCTGTGTATTAGGGCTGTGTCAAAAAATCGATATGGCGATATATCGCGATACTTATTTTCGCGATATCAGTATCGATTTTTATAACTAAAAATATATATATTTTTTTATTAATTTTTTTTTTTTTTTTAAATTAGGGGAAGGTGGGGTGATTTGTGCAACTTTTTACTCAAAGTGATTTTAAAGTGAGGCCTTGACAGTTATGTCTCCAACTCAAATATGTACATATATTTCAGGATGTTGTGCATCCCTGGCAATAAAAACTTTGGATCTGGAATAAACTGTTTAAGAAATATAGCTTTCGGAAAAAAGTTGTCTTGTCGCACAAATCACCCCACGTAGTGGGTGATTTGTGCGTCATTGTGTCACAATGACAAAGTCACCATCATCATCTTTCTGGCCATCTGAACTCTCATCAGTGGTGTCGTTAAGTGGAATTGAGATGTCACTCTCTCCTGAGCTACTGTAGACTATCACTTTCTTTTGGTGACCAGCGTATACAGCCATGCCACTGGCACAACTCTCAGAAATGTACTTTGCACTAGTTGCTCCGTGCTTGTGGAACCAACTGCCACCTGACAAATGTGATTCCCCCTACATTTCTGCCTTTAAATCAAGGCTCAAAACCCATATGTACACCCTGGTGTTTCCTCCCCATTAACCTCTGCACTACTTACTTACCTCTGCACTACTATCTGTGTTTATGTGGATGTATGGGCTTTACGTCTTTTATTTTGGTTATTGTTATTTTACCTTCATTGTTTACCTACTGAATGCACTATGTACAGCACTTTGGACAGTGCAAACTGTCATAAATGTGCTTTTATAAATACATTTTACTTACTTACTTACTTATAACTCACCCAGGCCCTTGCGCACAAATCACCCCATCCCCAGAATTTTGGATAATAGGCATGATGCAGCAATTTAGGGTTGACATTGTGCTAACTATATGACTCAAAGTGTAGCATACCAAAGCACTAAAACATGTGTCAAATGTTTTCAAACGTGTCTATAATTGTTCAGACACAATAATCAAAAAACCTTGATCATGGAAATTTTACTTTGAAAGGCAAAACACAGTTTTTTGAGCTTAAATGTGCTTATATCTTATTCCTTGTGTCTCCCTTCTTTACAGGATGAGTCAAATGGATGGCTCTTCTTAAATATGTGGTCACATTTCCAATTTCTTCCACGGTTTTCTAGAAACAAGGGGTTTTGCAACTTCCAAAATGCACAAATCACCCCACCTTCCCCTATTTATTTTTTGCTTTTCAAAGCTTTATTGACAGTGCAGAGAGACAGATATGAAATGGGGCAGAGAGGGAATGAAATACAGAGAACAATCACGGGTCAGATTCAAACCCATGTCTGCTGTCAGGCCTGAGTCTATAGGATACTGACTATTGAAGTTAGATCAGTTTTGTTTATAAAAATACACTGATTTGTTTTCATTTTCAGTGTGTCCTGTCCAGTTAGTACCAGAGTGAATTGGATTTGTTATTTTGATGTTAAGCAGCTGCAGCAGTGTTTGATCATTTGCCAAAAGAAAAATAGTAAAGGAAGCTGTGAATGAAATAGTTTTGACTTCATTTGTCTGTACAACTATCACTATATTGTGCTGTTATGTTTGACAAGGCAACTTGTTTATGGAATATCGCAATATATCGTGATATATCAAGATACACAATATATCGTGATATATCGTATCGTGACCAGTGTATCATGATACGTATCGTATCGCAAAGTCGTTGACGATACCCAGCCCTGCTGTGTGTACATGTAGACTGCAGAGGTGTGCAAAATGAGTCCTTGACGATACCCAGCCCTGCTGTGTGTACATGTGAGTCTGACAATATTAGATTGAACAATTAGAATATGTCATATCTTGTCAGACCCCAAAATGTAACTTTTTGGTGCAAGGCAAAACTTAGTCGTATATATATGTTTGTAATTATATTATAATATGTATAAAGAAGAGAAGAAGAAGAACATCTCTTCATCTCTTTCCAGGTTCACCTCCCGGAGCCTCAGATGCTCTTCAGGTTCCTGTGTGTGCTGTGGACCTACGGGGGCAACCATGGAGACCAGCTGGACGTCAAGGTGGGGGCTATACCTGTCTGTCTGTCTGTCTGTCTGTCTGTCTGTCAGTCTGTCTATCTATCTATCTATCTATCTATCTATCTATCTATCTATCTATCTATCTATCTATCTATCTGTCTGTCTGTCTGTCTGTCTGTCTGTCTGTCTGTCTGTCTGTCTGTCTGTCTGTCTGTCTGTCTGTCTGTCTGTCTGTCTGTCTGTCTGTCTATCTATCTATCTCTGTCTGTCTGTCTGTCTGTCTGTCTGTCTGTCTGTCTGTCTGTCTGTCTGTCTGTCTGTCTGCTTACACACACATATAAACACACACACGCACGCACGCAC
>CM049411.1:1262500-1267500 GCA_026929865.2 Hyperoplus lanceolatus
TCTCAAGCTGCTCTGCCGCAGTTTCGGGTCCGACCACCGGGAGGCGTTTGTCCCCGTGTTGGTTCAGGCCGTCGACGTCGTCACTTCCACCAACGAAGAAAAGAACGTGACAGGAAGTGCTCTGCTGTGTATCGCAGAGGTCGTGAGCACAGTGAAGGCCCTCGCCATCCCACTGCTACCCAGGTAGGTTTATATATATTTTTTTTTTTTTATTTTTATCTCTTTTTCTACTGTGTTAAAGAGGACCTATTATGCTACTTTTCTGGTCTTAATTTCTTGTTTTACACTGCTATAGAGCAACCTGACACCAATCACATCACAAAAAACTATGTAGATTTTCGGGAAGCTCTTTCTCTTATTTTGGCGATCCAGCACGTCCTGTCAACACTTGAGTGTGTGTGCTCCGGGCATCTCCGCTCACTCCGCCTGTGCTTCGGCAATCTCCGCTCGCCTCCCCCCCCCTCCTGCAAACCCCACTCCGTCGTGATTGGTTACCTTCCTTCCGGAATATATATTTTATTTTATTTATTTTTAGCTCTTTTTCTACTGTTTTAAGCATAGTTCTTTGTCTTTATCTTCATTTTTGTCTTGTCACTAATGTCCGAAATAGAAATAAACCAAATGAGTTGTGTGTGTGACAACGCGGAAATATTCAGGCGTACAAACATAACTACAAGGTGATGTTACAAAGACAACATCTAAAATTAAGATTAAATTAAAAACTAATGAAGTAGGCAGAGAGAGGTAGCAGGTAGCCAGGTGAATAGGCAGGTAGCCAGGTGAATAGGCAGGTAGCCAGGTGAATAGGCAGGTAGCCAGGTGAATAGGCAGGTAGCCAGGTGAATAGGCAGGTAGCCAGGTGAATAGGCAGGTAGCCAGCTGAATGACATAGGCAGGTAGCCAGCTGAATGACATAGGCAGGTAGCCAGGTGAATGACATAGGCAGGTAGCCAGCTGAATAGGCAGGTAGCCAGCTGAATGACATAGGCAGGTAGCCAGGTGAATGACTCGTTGTATCTTTGGCAAAATAGACAAAACATCTCAAAAGTGAATGACAAAAATAGATAGGTAGCCAGCTGAATGACTTATTTTTGTAGCCTTGTGAGTGACAAATATAACTAAACTAAATGACTGTGTGGGTGTCAGGTGATGACTAGTGTGTGTGTGTCTGTGTGTGTGTGTGTGTGTGTGCCTGTCTGCGTGCGTGGCAGGTAGTCTGTGATGTGTGTGTGTGTCTGTCTGTTGTCTGTCTGTCTGTATGTCTGTCTGTCTGTCTGTCTGAATATGTCTGTCTGTCTGTCTGTCTGTCTGTCTGTCTGTCTGAGTCTGTCTGAACTGTCTGTCTGTGTGTGTGTGTGTGTGTGTGTGTGTGTGTGTGTGTGTGTGCGTGTGTGTGTGTTCAGGTTGATGCGTGCGGTGCTGTATGACTCTGACTGACAGGATGGCTCTCCTGACTAGTCAGTCTATCTGCTGACTGTCTGTCACTGTCTGTCTGTCTGTCTGTCTGTCTGTCTGTCTGTCTGTCTGTCTTCTGTCTGCCCCTACCTCCAGTCTGTCACTATACTGGTGTGTCTGTCTGTCTGTGTGTCTGTCTGTCTGTCTGTCTGTCTGCTGTCTGTCTGTCTGTCTGTCTGTCTGTCTGTCTGTCTGTCTGTCTGTCTGTCTGTCTGTCTGTGTGTGTGTGTGTGTGTGTGTGTTTAGGTTTATTGGTTTTGCACATCTGAAAAACAGGGGATCTCCTGACCTGAGATCTCCTTAAGAAAAAATCGCCGACAAAAATTATCTTAAAAAAAGAAAGAAAAAAGTTGTTTGACACTTGCACACATCCTTCTCCCTTTAGGCTGCCTGTGGTGTGTGTGTGTGTGTGTGTGTGTGTGTGTGTGTGTGAAACAAACAAACGCAAAATGTATTATTGAATGATGTGTGTGTGTTAAATATGACCGTGTGTGTGTGTGTGTGTGTGTGTGTGAAATATAACCGTGTGTGTGTGTGTGTGTGTGTGTGTGTGTGTGTGTTAAATATAACCGTGTGTGTGTGTGTGTGTGTGTGTGTGTGTGTTAAATTTAACCGTGTGTGTGTGTGTGTGTTAAATATAACCGTGTGTGTGTCTGTAGGTGTGCCGTCTGACGCGGCTGGCAGACTCCTCCTCCTCCTCTGCCTCTGTCCAGCTGTCTGCACGTCTGACCTCACTGAGGGAAACCCTCTCCACCAAGCTGCCCCCCAGGGTCCTACTGCCCACCCTGTCGCACTGCTACACAGGCATGGTGGTTAGTCACAAGGTAAGATAACTGTCTGTCTGTCTGTCTAATCACTCACTCACTCACTCACTCACTCACTCACTCACTCACTCACTCACTCACTCACTCACTCACTCACTCACTGTCTATCCATCTATCTATCTGCTACACACACACATCTGATGTTAATACACAGCAAGATGTCTTTCTGTCTGTCTGTCTGTCTGTCTGTCTGTATATCTAATCACTCACTCACTCACTGTCTTATCCATCTATCTATCTGCTACACACACACACACATCTGATGTTAATACCCAGCCTAGGCTCTGTAAACTGGTATGTAAACAAAGGGTCCCCACCGTAGCTAGCGACATGCCAGTTTACAGAGCCTAGGCTGTGTAAAATGGTGATTTTGACAACATGCGTTCTCTAGATTCCCTGACTGGACTAAATGGACTAAATTGTCTGAATGTATGGATGCATTCTGAATCTCCTCCTCTTTCTTTTTTCTATTCTACATACTACATCCGACGATAAAAAGAATCTAGTTAGGATGCAGTAGGCATACCATTGGGACATACTTTTACTCTCTTATTTCATCATAACATGGCTCCTTGATCTTGCCTCTTGCTTTTATATCCGTCTCATCCCCGTTTGTTTTCATATGGAGGTTTCGTTGATGTGATGTGACGTCACTTCACGTGCGCACTGGATCGTGGGTCAGAATCGCCCAAATTGGATGCACTTTTCAACACTAACAATCTTGGCCGCATGAAGTAGGACATCCGGGTACTTCTAACCATCCTAAATCTGACCACAAGAATCGGGACATCCTAAATCTTTTTTCTACATACTATATAGTAGAAAGTATGCGATTCGGAGCGCAACCCATGTATTATAACATTCCCGCTGTGTTCCCGTGTAGGGCCACCTCGGGGCGCTGATGAGCATCCTAAAGGAACACATCAGTCACATGGACAAAGACCAGCTGACCAACCACCAATCAGAGCTCACCTCGTTCTTCCTCTCAGCTCTGGACTTCAGGGCGCAGCACTGTGAGGTGGGTCAGCACATCATACCAGGCAGACTTACACCTGTCATGTTTACATCACTAAACTAAGCATTTTAAACATTTTATTTTATTTTATTTTGAAAACAATAAATATATATTGTTTCTTTCATATGTATTGAGTTTGGTTTGTTCATGCAATCGGTATAGTATATAACAGACATTTATGCAGTACTACATTATTTTGCATTTTAAAGGGTCACTACTCAGTTTCCTTTTTTATTTTTATTTTTTTATTAACCTTTATTTTTACAGGTAAAATCTCATTGAGACCGGTCGGCATCAGCAGCAACACAAAGTTACAGACTAACTAAACATACAGAACACAAACGGTTTACAATACTAAACTTTGCATTTCAAACAATTTATTTTATTTAATTTTTAAAACAATATATATATTTGTTCTTTCATATTTCTACACTAGACAGATTTATCTATCGTGTATACATTACTAAATTATTTAGCATTTTAGAAGTCTCTATGAGGAACTTTTAAATATTTCTGAAACAGTCTCATGTTTCCTCTGATGATCATAAATTACATGTAACAGCAAAACGAGACCATCAGTGCAAAGAATGCTATTTTTATGTATTTTTTCTTAATGCCTTTGTCATGGGTATACGCTCACCCAGGAACAACAGCTGGCGTAGTGAAAAACACTACCGCTTTTCTCCAAAGGGGGGCAGCTAGAATTAACACAAACTGAAAGTTCCTCACAGCAACTTTAAATAATAAATCAGACAATGAACAACATATGAACAAATCCTTCTGTAATAACCTTCAGAATAGTGCTGAGAATGATTATGGAAAGTTTAGTTGATGTAAGTGCTTTAGAAGTTGAGATTTTTGGTTCAGAGTGGTGTGTGTGTGTGTGTGTGTGTGTGTGTGTGTGTGTGTGTGTGTGTGTGTGTGTGTGTGTGTGTGTGTGTGTGTGTGTGTGTGTGTGTGTGTGTGTGTGTGTGTGTGTTTCCAGGGAGATTTGAAGAAGACGGCTGAGGTGGAAGGCGGAGTCATCGACTGTCTGATCGCCATGGTGATGAAGCTCTCTGAGGTCACCTTCAGGCCGCTGTTCTTCAAGGTAAAATGGCCGACAACATTTGTGAAATTTTTTTGTTGATTTTTTTTTTTTTTTTTTTTTTTTTCTTATAGGGGAAGGTGGGGTGATTTGTGCATTTTGGAAGTCGCAAAACCCCTTGTTTCTAGAAAACCGTGGAAGAAATTGGAAATGTGACCACATATTTAAGAAGAGCCATCCATTTGACTCATCCTGTAAAGAAGGGAGACACAAGGAATAAGATATAAGCACATTTAAGCTCAAAAAACTGTGTTTTGCCTTTCAAAGTAACATTTCCATGATCATGGTTTTTTGATTATTGTGTCTGAACAATTATAGACACGTTTGAAAACATTTGACACATGTTTTAGTGCTTTGGTATGCTACACTTTGAGTCTATATAGTTAGCACAATGTCAACCCTAAATTGCTGCATCATGCCTATTATCCAAAATTCTGGGGATGGGGTGATTTGTGGCAAGGGCCTGGGTGAGTTATAAGTAAGTAAGTAAGTAAAATGTATTTATAAAAAGCACATTTATGACAGTTTGCACTGTCCAAAGTGCTGTACATAGTGCATTCAGTAGGTAAACAATGAAGGTAAAATAACAATAACCAAAATAAAAGACGTAAAGCCCATA
>CM049411.1:1275000-1277500 GCA_026929865.2 Hyperoplus lanceolatus
GTCCAAAGGCAGGTTTCTGGGTAAACCGCCTGTTTCCAATGTTCTTCTGGTCGTTCCAACGGAACAGCTTCGACCCACTCTGTCGTCTTAGAGATCGCCGCGGCCGCAGGCGATAGCTGTAGTAAAACACGTGGGGGTTGGGTCAGAGGTGAAGAGGCCCCTGTAAGTCTGTACAGACTTCGTTGTTTCTATATGGGACAGCCAACAGCCGCCCCCAGAAAAAAAAAGTGAAAGCCGCGGGGCATCCTTTTAAAGGTCCCGGCTTTCCACCGGGGTGGAGTTTTCCGGCTAGCGTTTGGGTACGCCCACCTGAAGAGGTAAAGGTGTACTGCATTGTTTTGGCCGCACGGTGGCGGCACAGAGCTGTCCATAGGTTTGACCCCCCTACAAATATGAACAGAGTATCACATCAATTATTATAATCATTGCATCTTAATGTAATTATAATTAAGTTAATTATAAATGGTTCAGGTTAAATAAAATAAAAAATAGAACTATTTAACTAAATGACAATGCAGTCTTTTATGTGGTACCTTAAAACAGGCTAATGAAAATAAAGCAGTACACAGAAGATCATGGAATAACTGTTAAACACCTTCAGATCGGAGTGACAGCTGACTGGGCCAATCAGTCAACAGAATAAGTATATCCTTTACAATTAGCCTGGTCCCGACCAGGCTAAACGTAAAGGATAAATCTCCATGGTAATTTATGTCCCTCCGCTTTTACGCAACCGGATCATGGCTAACGCAAGCCAGGATAACCGAAAAATCCTAGGTTAATCCCTTATCCTAGTTTTATGCAATAGGCCCCAGGTTGGCTAAAAGTTGTGAACCCATTTTTTTTCTGAAAAACTCCTTTTGGTCATCGACAACATTTACACTACTTAGTTTTTTAATGTTCACTATGTAATTAACAGCATCACTCAAACTGCCAGCCACGCCCCAACATGGGGCCTTGAGTGATCTTGTTCCCATGCATTGGTCACATGCTGCTCTGTTGGGTGAAAGATAAACACATAAGATCATAAAACCTCTCAGTAAATAAAACGTTTGAAACTTAATATCCAGCTTTGTGATTCTTCTTGGCGTCCATTGTCCCTTCTGACGCTCGGTGGCGTTGACAGATGATTCTTTGTGGATATTAATTAAACTAAATACACTTTAGTCATGAAACCTAATACACTTAATAGACGGGCTTTCAGCAGTGCAGCAGTGATCACTCCTTTACTTCAATATTTGATGTTTTTTCAGCAGCTACTTTCTGCTCAATGACTAACTGTTGAAGTTGGTTCATGTGCAGGATGTCCGGCTTGGTGTATTGCCCTGGTATCACCCTCACCCCAGTGTGGGAAAAACAGACAGACAGAAGGAGAGAGAGATCATATGATATTCTGCTGTATGTTGATGGTTTCAAAGAAAGTAGTAGGGCTAACATTGTTTTTTTTTGGGCCAACAGCTACAGCAACCAGCTCTGACTGTATTAATGCGTTTTTGTTTTTTTGTCATTTTGGGGCTAAAATTAACCGATTAACTAACAAGATTCATTATTATTTTATGTGAATAGTATATTTTACCTCCTTTACTACAAGTGTCTAACAGCTATAAGACTCCTCTGTATCGGGACACCTGACCAAGTCAGGGAAGGAATTAAAATATATGGCCCTGTAGAAAGGGAGGGTTGTTGGTAAAAACAAAAAAACTTAAAACCTATAAGAAAATGCTGTTATACAAAAATCAACAAACTACATGGTATTCAAACCACTGCTCATTAAATAAACTCCTCCAGACTCTGAGACGATGATTTCCAAATTAAATGTAAAATTAAATTTGGATCTGTCTTGGTCCGTCTGTTCTTTGTCTTGTTTTGGTGTTTTCCCTGTGTTTCCTGTTTTACTTTGGTATTTCTGTCTTGTTTCTCCCCATGTCCTGTCAAGTTTCCCTCCTGTCTGATTACTGGTCCCTCCCTAATGTGTTTCACCTGGGCCTCGTTGTCTACCCTGTCTTGCCTGGACAGAGGGGGACCACCTTCTAAACCTTCCAGAGGGGGACCACCTTCCAGAGGGGGACCACCTTCTAAACCTTCCAGAGGGGGACCACCTTCTAAACCTTCCAGAGGGGGACCACCTTCCAGAGGGGGACCACCTTCCAGAGGGGGACCACCTTCTAAACCTTCCAGAGGGGGACCACCTTCTAAACCTTCCAGAGGGGGACCACCTTCTAAACCTTCCAGAGGGGGACCGCCATCCAGAGGGGACCACCTTCTAAACCTTCCAGAGGGGGACCACCTTCCAGAGGGGGACCACCTTCTAAACCTTCCAGAGGGGGACCACCTTCCAGAGGGGGACCACCTACCAAAAGGGGACCGCCTTCCAGAGGGGTACCGCCTTCCAGAAGGGGCTTCAACGCCTTCCAAAAGGGGACTGCCGTCTACGCCTTGCAAAAGGAGGACTGCCTTCTAGATGGGGACCGCCTTCCAGAGAGGGACCGCCTTCCAGAGG
>CM049411.1:1302500-1307500 GCA_026929865.2 Hyperoplus lanceolatus
AGATAAGGAAGATTTGTTTTCTTCATGTCAAGAATAAAGACGAATACTCCAAAATGCTATTGGAGTTAGTGGGGCATTTATGTATTTTCAGCATACTACAATTGACGTGCATGTATTGGGACGTCCTAAATCTCTTTCTGGCATACTAAATAGTAGGGAAGTATGGGGATTGGAATGCAAGTACGAAGTGTCATAACATGTGGCAAGTTTATTGGTTTATTTATTATAATGAAAAATTAAAAATAAATGTTTTAAAGACTTTACTTTTGGATGTATTTTTTCACAAACACACAACTGAAGAAGTGAACACACAAACAAAAGACAAAATAAAACAAACAGCTAACATGGCGTCCTCTACTTTACAGGTTTCTATAACAGCTAACATGGCGTACTCTACTTTACAGGTTTCTATAACAGCTAACATGGCGTACTCTACTCTACAGGTTTCTATAACAGCTAACATGGCGTACTCTACTCTACAGGTTTCTATAACAGCTAACATGGCGTACTCTACTCTACAGGTTTCTATAACAGCTAACATGGCGTACTCTACTTTACAGGTTTCTATAACAGCTAACATGGCGTATACTCTACTCTACAGGTTTCTATAACAGCTAACATGGCGTACTCTACTTTACAGGTTTCTATAACAGCTAACATGGCGTCCTCTACTTTACAGGTTTCTATAACAGCTAACATGGCGTACTCTACTTTACAGGTTTCTATAACAGCTAACATGGCGTACTCTACTTTACAGGTTTCTATAACAGCTAACATGGCGTACTCTACTCTACAGGTTTCTATAACAGCTAACATGGCGTACTCTACTTTACCGGTTTCTAAGAACATTGTTTAAGCTAAAGGTAAATGTTAAAGGAATACTTCACCCATACGGAACCGGCGTTCTATCATTATAAAATCACTATTATAATATAATGAATGAGGTTTTTCTTCCCTCAGTCTTCCCTTGGCCCAGCTGTCCTGTTAATCCTAACCCTTACTGTGATGTCACAAGAAGGAAACTGTAGGGTTAGACAGTGAGACCATAAAACACTCAAGATTATCCGATTAAATTTTTTTTTGCACATTTATACTACATAGGATCTCCGAGTTCAATACACCTTCATATTCCCACCGGTGAAGTAGGCCTTTAAGCAGAAAATAAAAAGTCAAAAAGGTACGCACCCAGTGACCCCTGAGCAAGGCATCGATCCTCAGAGGCAGACTCACTAAGGCCATGAAGTCCGCCAGCACCAGGTTAAACAGAAAGAGTGTGTTAGGGTTCCACGCCTTGAGCTGAAAACAAGAAGAAAAGTAAGTACTGGTTAGTTTTAGAGATTTGAGTGTTAATAGTAAATAGTGTGTGTGTGTTTGTGTGTGTGTGTGTGTGTGTGTGTGTGTGTGTGTGTGTGTGTGTGTGTGTGTGTGTGTGTGTGTGTGGGTGTGTGTGTGTGTGTGTGTGTGTGTGTGTGTGTGGGTGGGGGGGATGTGTGTGTGTGTGTGTGTGTGTGTGTGGTGGGTAGGGGGGTATGTGTGTGTGTGTGAGTGTGTGTGTGTGTGTGGGTAGGGGGGGATGTGTGTGTGTGTGTGTGTGTGTGTGGGTGTGGGTGGGTATGTGTGTGTTTGTGAGTGTGTGTGTGTGTGTGTAGGGGGGGATGTGTGTGTGTATTTTCCCTATTCAACTGCAGTGTCACCTTAAAGTACATTATACATTATGCATTGTGTTTTTGTGTGTCACGGTGTGTGTGTGTGTCTGTCTGTCTGTCTTACTGTCTGTGTGTGTGTGCGTCGTGTCCGTGTCTCTGCGTATGTGTGTTTGTGTCTGCCTGTGTGTGTGTGTGTGTCTGTGTGTCTGTCTGTCTGTCTATCTGTCTGTCTGTGTGTCTGTCTGTCTGTGTGTCTGTCTGTCTGTCTGTCTGTCTGTCTGTCTGTCTATCTGTCTGTCTGTGTGTCTGTCTATCTGTCTGTCTGTGTGTCTGTCTGTCTGTGTGTCTGTGTGTCTGTCTGTCTCTCTGTCTGTGTCTGTCTGTGTCTGTCTATCTGTCTGTCTGTGTGTCTGTCTATCTGTGTGTCTGTGTGTCTGTCTGTCTATCTGTCTGTCTATCTGTGTGTCTGTGTGTCTGTGTGTCTGTGTGTCTGTCTATCTGTGTGTCTGTGTGTCTGTCTATCTGTGTGTCTGTGTGTCTGTGTGTCTGTCTATCTGTGTGTCTGTGTGTCTGTCTATCTGTCTATCTGTCTATCTGTCTATCTGTCTGTCTGTCTGTCTCTCTGTCTGTGTGTCTGTCTGTCTATCTATCTGTCTATCTGTCTGTCTGTCTCTCTGTCTGTGTGTCTGTCTCACCTTAAAACAGAAGATCCACAATGCGACTACATTTCCCACCAGCCCTAGCACCACGTCAATGGTCAGAACTGGCGGCAAAATCAAGCCTTCCAATTGGATGCCGACCGGAGGACAGCCGCCACCACTGGTAACTGGAGTGGTCAAGTTTGCAATGATTGTTGATACAGTTTTATTTAATTCTGAAGCCATTTTGTCAAATTAGTTTAATTTAATTAATTTGTAGAATTATCAGGAAGAGTTTTGTTTGTTTAAAGTGTTGGTTTTGTCCTTAAAAAATTATATTAAAAATGATCTAAAAAAAAAAATTAAATTAAAAATAATTTGTGTTTTTAGATTATCGTCCAATTGAAATAGACAACTAAATTTAGTGACAAATTTTGGGAGGATAATGTGTGTGTGTAAGTGGTTATATGAAAGTGTGTGTGTGTAAGTGGTTATATGAAAGTGTGTGTGTGTAAGTGGTAATAATAAAAACAGTTGAGGTTTTGGTGGTTGACTAATATCTCTGTGACCACATCGGGGGAAAGTGTGCAGATTTTTTTGGGGAATTTGCCACTTCCTCTTTTTCTTCTGTAAAAAAAACACAGAAAAAAAGTCCTTTTTTTAGTTTGTACATGAAGCAATTTCCCTTCTCCACAGGTGAAATATTAGCCTGGCTCCGCCCGCCCGCCTACTTCCGGCCAAATTTTGTTTTCCCTTCAGTAGTCAGTCTGGGTGTACAGCCCATTTCCCAGTTTTGCTGGAGATTCGACAGCCGGTCCAATCAGCGAACAGAGCGAGTGGCTGAGAACGATGACGTCGAAGTCGCGCTCCAGTTTCAGTTGCCAGAAGCCGGCTCATGACACACGTGACGACCAAACGTTATGCGATTGGTTGGCTAATCCAGAGTGGCACTGGGCAGATCCAATAGTTTTAAACTTTAACAGACACCCGCCTCCATGAGTGAACGTTTGCCAATTACAGCACTGCCAGACCTTCTGTACAAATGAAATGAAGTACGATGGTCTGGTAGGACCAGGCTAAATGAAGTACGATGGTCTGGTAGGACCAGGCTAAATGAAGTACGATGGTCTGGTAGGACCAGGCTAAATGAAGTACGATGGTCTGGTAGGACCAGGCTAAATGAAGTACGATGGTCTGGTAGGACCAGGCTAAATGAAGTACGATGGTCTGGTAGGACCAGGCTAAATGAAGTACGATGGTCTGCTAGGACCAGGCTAAATGAAGTACGATGGTCTGGTAGGACCAGGCTAAATGAAGTACGATGGTCTGGTAGGACCAGGCTAAATGAAGTACAATGGTCTGGTAGCACCAGGCTAAATGAAGTACGATGGTCTGGTAGGACCAGGCTAGTGAAATATGTGACTAAATAACTAATGTGGATCCTCCAACACTGTCAATGTGGATTAAGGATCTGTCTATTGGACAGGAAAGACTGACTTATATTGTTAAGGGCAAGAGGAGAGACTTTAGTGAGCTCTGGCATGTTAAATTAAAAATGTATCTGCGTAAATGTTCATAAAAACTGGAAAAATGTAGCTGTGCTAACACCTTACGCCAGCACTTGTTTTCAGAATTTTACTTAACATTTATTTTTACTCCAAAATAATGCTGTAAAAATGTATTGTCTGAAATTCTTCGTTTGTAAAACTCAAAACTTGAAGTTACATTAACATATGAATGATAAGTCATCTCAACTAAAGGTAATGAGCTCAATTTTTTTTTTTAACCTTTATTTCTACAGGTAAATCCCATTGAGTCCGAAGACTCTTTTGCAAGGGAGACCTGTTTTCCTTTCCCACATTACCATTCACACACACATTCATACACCGATAGCAGCAGGCTAACTATCGACATTCACACGAGGCAAGGTGGGTGAAGTGTCTTGCCCAAGGACACAACAACTATGACACAGGTGGCAGGGCGGGGATCGAACCTCCAACCCTTTGATCATCGGCCGACCCGCTCTACCACCTGAGCCACAGTCGCCCCAAATGTAGACAGAGACCCTCAAACTTAAAGAGTTTCAAGTTTAGCTTCAAAATTATTTGACGGTGTAGAAGAAAAACTATTGTGCCATGCAGTTACAGTATTGAAAACCAAGTTAGAAACACTAACACACACACAGAGAGAGAGAGACACACACACACACACACACACACACACACACACACACACACACACACACACACACACACACACACACACACACACACACACACACACACACACACACACACACACACACACACACGTAGGTCGATTCAATCCACTCACTGTATTGAGAACTCACCTCTCGTTCGGATGAAAATCTTGAAACTGACGAGTGGAGGATTGTGTGTGTGTGTGTGTGTCTGTGTGTATGTCAGGATGTCACTCAGTCGTCACCACGGTTACAACATCAGTTAAAATATGATGTAAGACCAGAAACCCTGCTGTTGGACAATGATTACTCAGAACATGAAGTAAACAATTCTTTGAGATGCTGAAAATATACTAATAATATATTAACTTATAATATACTAATTATTTATCATGGAGTCATGGTTTGATCTCATAACATAAGGCGAGTTAGTTGGCAAATAATGAAAAATAGGTAACACTAGTGTGTGTGTTTCTGGGTCACTGTCGGGTCACGCTTCCTGCTGTGTGTGTGTGT
>CM049411.1:1320000-1322500 GCA_026929865.2 Hyperoplus lanceolatus
GTGTGTGTGTGTGTGTGTTGAACAAAAATCCAGTTTTAATACACAGTCTAGTCTCTGTAAACTTAATTGCTAGCTCTGGTGGGACCCCCTTTGTTTACATACCAGTTTTCAGAGTAGATTTGTTTTCCAGCACACACTCAGTACAGACAGGTAGTGGATCATGAGGAGATGTTCACTCAGTACAGATAGGTAGTGGATCATGAGGAGATATACACACAGTACAGACAGGTAGTGGATCATGAGGAGATATTCACTCAGTACAGACAGGTAGTGGATCATGAGGAGATATTCACTCAGTACAGACAGGTAGTGGATCATGAGGAGACAGACACACAGTACAGACAGGTAGTGGATCATGAGGAGACAGACACACAGTACAGACAGGTAGTGGATCATGAGGAGACAGACACACAGACATAGTGGCAGAGGCAGACACACAGTACAGACAGGTAGTGGATCATGAGGAGACAGACACACAGTACAGACCGGTAGTGGATCATGAGGAGACAGACACACAGTACAGACAGGTAGTGGATCATGAGGAGACAGACACACAGTACAGACAGGTAGTGAATCATGAGGAGATATACACTGATTTTGACATAAAGTGATGTTGACAACAAGCGTTCTCCAGAATCACTGACTGCACCTTTAAAAGCTAATATCTCTGCCCGATATAAGTAGAATTGCCATGTATTGGTTTCAATAAGCAGTACTGCTGTCTGTATGAGTAATATCCCAGTTAACACACACATACACACACACACACACACACACACACACAGACACACACACACACACACACACACACACACACACACACACACACACACACACACACACACACACACACACACACACACACACACACACACACACACACACACACACACACACACACACACACACACACACACACACACACACACACACACACACACACACACACACACACACACACACACACACACACACACACACACACACACACACACACACACACACACACACACACACACACACACACACACACACACACACAGAGTGAGACTTAGAGGTTTTTTCAGTCATGTGTTTTTCCTCATAAATATAAATGAAAACGGTCCATTGTTAAATTTAAGGATTTTGGGTCGCCTAGCAACAGACCGACTTCTGATTGGTCTACCTGTTGTTGGCTCGTTTAATTTGTCCCAGAAGAATAATCCCTCGTGTGTGTGTGTGTGTGTGTGTGTGTGTGTGTGTGTGTGGACAGACAGACAGACAGACAGACAGACAGACAGACAGACAGACAGACAGATAGCGTGATTTGTCTGAGGGAGCAGACGGAGAATTGAGGATAAAAAGTTCCTGCTGATGCCAGAGAGTGTGCGTGTGTGTGTGTGTGTGTGTGTGTGTGTGTGTGTGTGTGTGTGTGTGTGTGTGTGTGTGTGTGTGTGGGGGTCATGGGAGGGACAGCCTGATAGATTAGTCTCTGCAGGTTAAATAGATAAGTAAGTACAGACAAGGATAGAGTCTGAGCTTATTGGTTGTGGTGTGTGTGTGTGTGTGTGTGTGTGTGTGTGTGTGTGTGTGTGTGTGTGTGTGTGTGTGTGTGTGTGTGTGTGTGTGTGTGTGTGTGTGTGTGTGTGTGTGTGTATGTTAGATCCCGGAGTTGTAGTTACCTCTGTACAGGAGGTTCCGGTACCAGCTCTCCGTTTAAAGGGTCCGATTCCTATCACCCTGAGAGTCTTACCCGTTCAAGGGTAAACTAGGAATAATTAAGCTGGTGGCGAGGAGACACGCCTAGCTTTCTAACTGCCTTCGTCCTGATGTCTACCCTGCTTACACTGGCCCAGCAGCAGGACCGAATAGCCCTCAGTTAAAGCTGCAGTGTGTAGAATTTGGGTTTTTATTTCCTAGCAGATTTTGTAGAAAAAAATAATTATAATATCCATAAGTACGTTTAATTTAGTGCATAAAAGCTGATTTAGAATTATTATTTTTTCCCTTAGAAAGGGTCTCATATATGTCCATATTTCTGCATATTTTGGACCAAGGCCTTGTCACCGCCATTGTGTCACCGCCAGTCACTGCCACACGCACCTGATTGCAATGAGTTGATGCAGCAGTGTCACCTAACAACTCTCTCTCTCACGGAGCTGAAAGATTACGTGTCCGACTCCTCACAGAAAGCGAATGAACGAGAGACGGCAGTTAGTATGGATCACGATGAGGTAATGTGTTTGTGTTGTTGTAAATAATGACTATTTCAGATAATGGTCATCTGATGATGGTGAAGCAAAGCAAACTTTGTGTTAGTACCAACCGCTCATTCATTTAGGAGTAAACACTGCAGTCTAGTTTCGCTCTCGTGAAATTGTATACACGTTGCTTGGCAACGCCCTCGTCCCCCCCATAGCCGATATCACTCTCCCTTTTAGCTTTTCTTCATTGCATTTTCTTTTTTTTCTTTGATGGTTCAGCCCCGTTATCAGTCATTATGACGACAAACAACTGTCTC
>CM049411.1:1350000-1352500 GCA_026929865.2 Hyperoplus lanceolatus
CACTGTTTATAAGTCTCTTTTCTGTCATGTTGTTTGAATTGTCAATAGTCAAACTAAACAGCGGTCTCACTACAGTGTTTAATCTGAATTAACATTGGGAATACATGTTGTTGTTCCTGGGTGAGCGAATATACCCATGACAAAGACATTCAGAGAAACTATATAAAAATAGCATTCTTTGCACTGATGGTCTGGTTTGCTGTTACATGTAATTTATGATCATCAGAGGTAAAATGAGACTGTTTCAGAAATATTTAAAAGTGTGTGTGTGTGTGTGTGTGTGTGTGTGTGTGTGTGTGTGTGTGTGTGTGTGTGTGTGTGTGTGTGTGTGTGTGTGTGTGTGTGTGTGTGTGTGTGTGTGTGTGTGTGTGTGTGTGTGTGTGTGTGTGTGTGTGTGTGTGTGTGTGTGTGCGCGCGCGCGTGTGTGTGTGTGTGTTGTACCAAAATATCAATAAGCTCCTTGACAATCAGTCATGTAAAAAACTGAAAATGGCAGTATTACACGAGTATTTTAGAAAGCACAATCCAGCCTTAGATTCATTAAACACTTGTGTGATTGTTGGTAGTTAGCTGCTGCTATCGGTGTATGAATGTGTGTGTGAATGGTAACGTGGGAAAGGAAAACAGGTCTCCCTTGAAAAAGAGTCTCCGGTCTCAATGGGATTTACCTGTAGAAATAAAGGTTAAAAAAATATATATAAATCATCAAACATTTGAGATAATTTAAATGACATAACTGAACAGGAGTGGGAGGAAGCAGTATATATATATATAGTATATAGTATATATATAGTATATACACTGTATGGCACTTTATGGATGGTTTGCTTGTTAGCCTTTCTGTATTTCAGCAACTATCCCTCAAGCTAGTTTGGTGAAAAAATGTAGTTTATTGATTTTTTGCTGAACATCAAGTTACTGTTTAGCCTGGTCCTACCAGACCATCGTACTTCATTTAGCCTGGTCCTACCAGACCATCGTACTTCATTTAGCCTGGTCCTACCAGACCATCGTACTTCATTTAGCCTGGTCCTACCAGACCATCTTCCTCCAGACCATCGTACTTCATTTAGCCTGGTCCTACCAGACCATCGTACTTCATTTAGCCTGGTCCTACCAGACCATCGTACTTCATTTAGCCTGGTCCTACCAGACCATCGTACTTCATTTAGCCTGGTGCTACCAGACCATCGTACTTCATTTAGCCTGGTCCTACCAGACCATCGTACTTCATTTCATTTGTACAGAAGGTCTGGAATCGCTCAATTGACAAACATTAACTCACTTGAAGGTCGGGTGTCTGTTGAAGTTTAAAACTATTGGATCTGCTCAGTGCCACTCTGGATCTGCCAACCAATCGCATAACGTTTGGTCGTGACGTATGTCATGCGCCGGCTTCTGACTACAACTGAAACTGGCGCCAACAACCTCAACGTCATTGATCTGAGCCACTCCCTCTGTTCGCTGATTGGACCGGTAAAAATCTGGCTGGAGAAAACCTAAGAATATACCGCAGACCCAGACTGACTACTGAAGGGAAATGAAAATTGAGCGGGAGTATGTAGGCGGACGGTGCCAGGCTAGTAACTGTAGCTAGGCAGTTTTAAAAACTCTACTGGCACAGATATCCTGACTGGATTAAAGCTTGTATCATGTTTGTCTTTTACTGTTTATTTCTAGAATAGTAAAAAGACTCTGTAACAAACTGTCTTTATGTCGTGAGTTATTCTACCAGAAAACTATCGACCATTTAAAGGTGCTCCGAGGAACTTTCAGTGTGTGTTCATTCTAGCGCCCCCCTTTGGACAACAGCGGTAGTGTTTTTACCACGCCAGCTGTTGTTCCTGGGTGAGCGTATACCCATGACAAAGGCATTAAGAAAAACTATATAAAAATAGCATTCTTTGCACTGATGGTCTGGTTTGCTGTTACATGTAATTTATGATCATCAGAGGAAAAATGAGACTGTTTCAGAAATATTTAAAAGCTCCTCATAGCATCTTTAAAGAGTGGGCTTTAGGGCAAGATAAATAAGATAAATAAACTAATTGTTTTCGTTAATGGGTGAAAATATCACCAGAGACTAAATATTATTTCTCTGTATTTTAACAGGCACAATCTGGATGTGTTTTTGACACAGTCACCTAGATTCTCCGATAGTGTGTGTGTTTGTGTGTGTGTGTGTGTGTGTGTGTGTGTGTGTGTGTGTGTGTGTGTGTGTGTGTGTGTGTGTGTGTGTGTGTGTGTGTGTGTGTGTGTGTGTGTGTGTGTGTGTGTGTGTGTGTGTGTGTGTGTGTGTGTGTGTGTGTGTGTGTGTGTGTGTGTGTGTGTGTGTGTGTGTGTGTGTGTGTGTGTGTGTGGAGCCCCTGTAGCTAGTTGCCTGGATACATGTGCTGCTCTGAATTCGTAGACCTGCCAACTGCAGCAGCCTCCTGTTCTCCAATTTCACTGCCAGTTGAAATCGAGACACTTATTTTCATTTTGTAAGATCAAATAAATA
>CM049411.1:1357500-1360000 GCA_026929865.2 Hyperoplus lanceolatus
ACACACACACACACACACACACACACACACACACACACTTATGCCGGTGTGACTGGGTCCACATCCCTTCTGAAATAAAAAAACATAAATGAAAAAATATTTTTAATTATGAACGTTTTATCTTCTACATTAGATAGCGTGTGTGTGTGTGTGTGTGTGTGTGTGTGTGTGTGTGTGTGTGTGTGTGTGTGTGTGTGTGTGTGTGTGTGTGTGTGTGTGTGTGTGTGTGTGTGTGTGTGTGTGTGTGTGTGTGTGTGTGTGTGTGTGTGTGTGTGTGTGTGTGTGTGTGAATAGCTGTGTGTGTGTGTGTGTGTGTGAATGTGTGTGTGTGTGTGTGTGTGTGTGTGTGTGTGTGTGTGTGAGTGTGTGTGTGTGAGTGTGTGTGTGTGTGTGTGTGTGTGTGAATAAAGCTGTGTGTGTGTGTGTGTGTGTGTGAATAAAGCTGTGTGTGTGTGTGTGTGTGTGTGTGTGTGTGTGTGTGTGTGTGTGTGTGTGTGTGTGTGTGATAAAGTGATGAGTCATTACCGTGCTGTCCTACTTTCTATCGTCTCTTCACCCCTTTGTGTTGGACCACTGTTGCTATGGAGGTTTGAATGATGACAGCTGATCTGTGTGTGTGTGTGTGTGTGTGTGTGTGTGTGTGTGTGTGTGTGTGTGTGTGTAGCTGTGTGTGTGTGTGTGTGTGTGTGTGTGTGTGTGTGTGTGTGTGTGTGTGTGTGTGTGTGTGTGTGTGTGTGTGTGTGAGTGTGTGTGTGTGTGTAAAGCTGTGTGTGTGTGTGTGTGTGTGTGTGTGTGTAAAGGTGTGTGTGTGTGTGTGTGTGAATAAAGCTGTGTGTGTGTGTGTGTGTGTGTGTGTGTGTGTGTGTAAATCTGTGTGTGAGAGTGTGTGAATCTAATATATTGAAATGTTCAGAGTGAGAAAGAGAATATGAGCTATGGATGAAACCAGTGTGTTCCTCTCTCTCCCTTTTGTTCACCTTTTAAAGCACATGAGTTCACATCTGCCCCTGCTGTGTGTGTGTGTGTGTGTGTGTGTGTGTGTGTGTGTGTGTGTGTGTGTGTGTGTGTGTGTGTGTGTGTGTGTGTGTGTGTGTGTGTGTGTGTGTGTGTGTGTGTGTGTGTTTGTATGTGGGGGTGTGTGTGTGGGGGTGTGTGTGTGTGTGTGTGTGTGTGTGTGTGTGTGTGTGTTTTTTTTTGTGTGTGTGTGTGTGTGTGTTTGTTTTTTTAAAGGAAGCCTCTGATTGGTTCAAAGTAGGTCAAGCATTCAAGTCATGTGACACACAATACCGCTGTGTGTGTGTGTGTGTGTGTGTGTGTGTGTGTGTGTGTGTGAGAGAGAGGGAGAGACAGAGAGAGAGAGACAGAGAGAGAAAGAGAGAGAGAGAGGGGGGGAGAGAGACAGAGAGAGAGGGAGAGAGAGAGATGAGAGTGAGAGAGAGGGAGAGACAGAGAGAGAGAGAGATTCAGAGAGAGAGGGAGAGAGAGAGAGCGAGATGGAGAGAGAGAGATGAGAGAGAGAGATGAGAGAGAGAGAAAGAGAGAGAGATGGAGAGAGAGAGGGAGAGAGAGAGATGGAGAGAGAGAGAGAGAGAGAGAAAGAGTAAGAGAGATTCACCTGAAATAAGCAAGAAGAGCGAAGGAGGGAGGGTGTTTGTAATATGAAAAGGGGGCGTGGTTTAATTTATTCCAGTGTGTCGTCATCAGTCTCCGGTGTCTGTGTGTGTGTGTCTCGGCTGCTCGCGCTCACTCACCGCACAGACGCACTGCACCTCTCCTCGCCACCACACTGCTTGTTTTCATACTCTTAAGATCATTTTAGATACGATAAGATAAGATAAGATTTTACCCTATTTGTATGTAGATTTTACAACGCCTGAAGACTTATACCAGCGCCATTTTAACAGCTGATCTCAAATAGACTTCTTATTGCGTTTTAAACTTTTTATATAATTGTTTATTATCGGATTTTTTAAAAAGTTAAATAGTGTAGTTAAAGGTCAGATTTGGGCGAGATGGAGGAGATGTCCCGACATGCAACGGGGCAAAATTCAGGTTTCGTTCCCCAGGCGACGCGCGGAGTTCTCAAGTCTTTGCTGGAGAATCCGACGAATCATGATGAAGGTGAAGTGTGTGTGTGTGTGTGTGTGTGTGTGTGTGTGTGTGTGTGTGTGTGTGTGTGTGTGTGTGTGTGTCCATCCATCATTGTGTGTCATAAAACTAAGGAGAAAAAAAAGCTGCAGTGTGTAGAATTTTGGGTTTTATTTCCTAGCAGATTTTGTAGAAAATAATTATAACATCCATAAGTACATTTAATCTAGTGCATAACATCTGAAAAAAAAGTTTAAATTATTATTTTTCCCTTAGAAAGGGTCTCATATATGTCCATATTTCTGCATATTTTGGACCAAGGCCTAGTGCCGCCACCTTGAAAGTGTCATAGTTGGAATGTCATCAGGTGCATTGTTTAAAATTTAGAATTGTTCTTGTCCTTGAAGGCCAC
>CM049411.1:1382500-1385000 GCA_026929865.2 Hyperoplus lanceolatus
GGACCAGGCTAGATTTGAGGGACACCTTGCCGGCTTCTTACCCCTCACTGACCTCGAGCAGCTCATCTACTTCATCCAGAGATGTTTGAAACGTCAAAATCAGAGTCCATGTGTAAAAACACAGCAGTGTAATTTAACGCGGTCTTCCTCCACACGCAGAGTTCCATGGTGTTGATCAAAACCTTTTCAGATGAACAGATTCGATGCTCAAATGAAAAATAAATAAATGTTCTTACTCCATCCAGTGATGTTTAAAAAAATTGAAAGAAGAGTCCAAGGTGTCCGTATTATCCTTTATTATTTAACAAGTTCAAATTCATTGAGATTAAAATGGGAGCGACTGTGGCTCAGGTGGTAGAGCGGGTCGGCCGATGATCGAAGGGTTGGTGGTTCGATCCCCGCCCTGCCACCTGTGTCATGGTTGTTGTGTGTCCTTGGGCAAGACACTTCACCCACCTTGCCTTGTGTGAATGTCGATAGTTAGCCTGCTGCTATCGGTGTATCAATTTTCCAAGAATGACACCAGTGAGACAAGCGTGTTCCTCTTCTCGGCTCAGCTCCGACGTTGCTGGTTCCATGTTATTGGGCATTTAAGAAAATCAAAGCTATTCTTAGCCTGAAAGTAACAAGTACAGTTACTACAAGCTTCATAGCAATGGGGGGGGGGGGGGGGGGATGTGGCGAAGTGGATAGGGTGGTGGACCCGCAACTACAGGGTCGGCGGTTCAATCCCCCGTCTCCCCGCCACATGTCCAAGTGTCCCTGGGCAAAGAGACACTGAACCCCTAAATGTCTCCTGATAGTTAGCATGCACCCTGCGTGGTGGCTGCTGCTGCTATCGGTTATCGGTGTATGAATGTGTGCTCCAGTTGTAAGTCGCTTTGGATAAAAGCTAAATGACATGTCATGTAATGTAGTCCAATGTTTTGTCTTGTCCAAAAGTTTCCAAATAAGCAGATGCTCAAAAAAATGTGCACTCAAGTTCAGCTCTCAAGTAAATGTACTCTTCACTGTAACGTTGTTCTGTCAACAGCAGACTCAAGGTTTTATCAAATCATTCTTGGAGCCCAAAACGTTCTGGGTCACCCTGCCATCTTCCTACCTCCAGATGACCTTCAACAGCCGATCTACTGAACATCTAGAGAGGTTCAGAAAGTCCAAAATCAGAGTCCAGGGGCACAAAGACGGCAGCAAGTATACTTATTATATAATTTAAAGATGTCTTCCGTGGCAGGCATAGTTTGATAATGTTGATCAAACCTTTTAAAATGGCCAGATCTGTTCCTCAGATGAAAAAAAACGTAAAATTATTTCGACTTTTTTCTCTGAGAATTTCGGACATTTTCCTCCAAAAAATATGTCCGTCACCGAATCACCGGCTCCTTTTTCTTGTTATCAAATCATTTTTGAAGCACCAAATCTTTCCTGGGACACCGTGTGTGTGTGTGTGTGTGTGTGTGTGTGTGTGTCCCTTGTTGCTTCTCACCTCCCAATAACTTTCATCAACTCCTCCACATCATCTTGAGAGGTTTTAAAAAAAGTCCAAAAATCCAAAATCCAAAACGTTATCCCCTTTTTTCTTTTCAGACCAGTGTGCTCCTCTTCTCTCTCTCTCTCTCCGCCCGTTCCCTCTCTCTCTCCCTCTCTCTCTCGCGGTCCCTCTCTCCTCCTCTCATGTCGGGGGTGGGTGGCTCTGCGTGGCCCCCCAGCAGAGGAGCTGTGTTGTTGGGTTCGTATCGCGAGTTCGAAGACGTGGGTGAATTCTGCATGACCACCAATCGTATGGGAGACTGGCTGGGAGCTGAGGGCCCGCCACTTCCACTTCCCCCGCCTCCACTGGCGTCGGCTGCGGCTACTTTAGGGGTATTGTCCGGCGCGTAAACTTTGGTCGGGTCTTTACCGCGACAATCATACAAGATGCAAGAGATGAGAAACACCAAGAGAAGGATGACATAGCTGGCCACGAGGATGCAGAGGTTTAGAGTGACAGGGTCTATCTCTCGGTAGTATTCCAGAAATCCCATCCCCATGATGATAGCCGCATGTCTCGCCCCAATATCCAGAAAAATAAAAAAATCAAGAGTAGAAGAAAAATGTGAGTTAAGTTAGATGTGTATGTGTGTGAGTCTGTGTCTGTGTCTGTGTCTGTGTCTGTGTCTGTGTCTGTGTCTGTGTGTGTGTTTGAGTGCGTGAGTGGGAGCTACAAAAAGACTGTTGTGATCTGTAGGACATCTGGTTTGCAAAAGAGATGGAATGAAGGGATGAGCTGAAAAAGAGAGAGAATGAGAGAGAGAGGGAGAGAGAGAGAGAATGAGAGAGAGAATGAGAGAGAGAGAGAGAGAGATTGAGTGACAGCCGGACGGATGCGAAAGCTACTGTATAATCCTTCAACCTTCAATGTCGGAGCAGCCAATGATTAAAGCTGCTCAGTTTTAATAACTTAAGCCGCCATTTTGATTTTGCCAGCTAGCTTACAAACACACACACACACACACACACA
>CM049411.1:1407500-1422500 GCA_026929865.2 Hyperoplus lanceolatus
GTGTGTGTGTGTGTGTGTGTGTGTGTGTGTGTGTGTGTGTGTGAAAATAGTCTAGAAAGTTTGAACGTTTGGCATTAACTTTAGCCTGTGAGCTAAACTTGGTTGTTTTAGGCGTTGTGTTTTAGTTTAATGACAGAGTGGACCTAAGAGGAGCCACGTGTAGTCTCTCTCTGCTCTAAAAGCGGCTCCGAGTGACTCAATATGTCATTATTTCATCTAAAAATAACATAAAAATACTGTAAAATGTTAAGTTAATGTCAGTTAATACCTAATGTCAAAGTTTAACCGCCATTATCTGAACTGCGGTCAAGATGAGCGAAACACTGTGGAATAACCATAGCAACAGTGGCCTAATTCTGCTTAGTTACCAGAGCGAATGATGTACCGAGTTAGCTTAGCAGTGTATGTGAATATAAACTATTTTAACAAGACAACTTTACTAGACAGCTTATAACTGTTTTTCTTTGCTTTCTTTCTGTGTCTCCGAGTTTTTATATACAATCTGGCATTTTTACGTGTACTGCTGGTGTTCATTTATGTGCATTGTCCTGAAATAAATACATAACATTAATAAATAACTAACATGTTTATATTATTTGCTGCTAGTAAACATATTTTAGTTATTATTTTGAGAGGCAAACTGACCAACTTAAAATACAATTTGAATGTTCATTGTTAACAGTTGGTGCCATAGCAACAGTAGCCCAGTTCTGCTTAGTTAGCAGAGCGAATGATGGAGGGGACACCTAGCTTAGCAGTAGGTATGTGACTAAGCTATTTTAATAAGACAACGTTACCTTTATACAATGTAATAAGTAACATGTTGATATTAAGAGCTAGCTAAATTATTCTAGTTTGAATTTTTTTATGTTAGCGGCTGTGGAAAAACGGGTAAAACTAAAATTCAACAATGCAGCTGAGCTAACCAATTAACAAGGTAAGGTTATGAGCTAGCTAAGAACAACTGACAGACTATTTTACAAGCTAACTATCTAACTAACCAACTAACTACCTATCAAGCTTATAAACACCAATTGGCTAAAATACACTACCAAGAAATTTGGAATTTACTAGCTTGTGTCATGGTCAAGCTAACCGACTACTAAATACAAGCTAATGTTCTGGCTGCTAGCAAACCCTAACGGCTAATAAAAAGCTTATATTACATGTAACTAGTACCAAGATGCGACTTGGTTTTACTATTTATAGGCATATGTTTGAGTTGAAAGAACATTTTGTTTTTATTCTATAAACTACTGACAACCATTCTACCAAATTCAAAATAGAAATATTGTCATTAAAGAGCATTTCCATGAAGTAATGTAGAGATGAAGATTGAAGAAAAACCCAGACTGGTCTCTGAATGTTTTCCAAAGCTGTATTTTATACTCCCTTCCTTATCCCCCTAACAGTTAGTTAACTTCTTATTTGGAACAATATATTATACAAATGAATAAATGTATACTTTTCTCCTTTCCTGACCCCAATAGCCAAAAAATATAGCATCTTTCTCTTCTCTGTAACAAAATAATACTGTTGAAAAATTAAAAATATTGAACTGTGCTACTAACCAGAAATCAATGCGCGATCTTGTTTCTGTGTATCGCGATTATCGGTTCGATACACATATCGTTACAGCCTTAAAGGTGCAGTGTGTAATATGACATCATCAAGAACGTTCTACAAAGTTCTAGAATGCAACGCTCCCTGGGTAACCCCAACCATTTTGAATAATAACAGAAGCTACAGTGGCCTTCAAGGACAAGAACAATTCTAAATTTTAAACAATGCACCTGATGACATTCCAACTATGACACTTTCAAGATGGCGGCACTAGGCCTTGGTTCAAAATATGCAGAAATGTGGACATATATGAGACCCTTTCTAAGGGAAAAAAAATAATTAAATTTTTTTTTTCAGCTATTATGCACTAAATTAAATGTAGGCCTACTTATGGATATTATAATTACTTTCTACAAAATCTGCTAGGAAATAAAACCCAAAATTCTACACACTGCACCTTTAATATATTATACAAATGAATAAATGTATATGTTTCCTCCCTTATCCCCTGACAGATATGGCTGAAGATGTCCGTGGACTCTGAGAACTCTTGTGTGTTCCTGCTCTCGCCTGGAGACTCCCGGACGTCGTGTGTCTTTCAGTCTGTCGACGAGAAAGATGACGTCCCCGGGGCCGGAGAGGAGAGGTAAATGATAATATTAACGGATTGGATTCATATAGCGCTTTTCAAGGCACTCAAAGCTCTTTACAGGGTTCCAGGTTCCATTCATTCACACACAGTCATACCGGTGGCGGAAGCGTGGCTGCCATTCAGCGCCTATACGGCCCCTCAGACCACCACCTCAAACATACAGCAGTCATACACATTCACACCAGGCAAGGTGGGTGTAGTGTCTTGCCCAAGGACACAACAACCATGACACAGGTGGCAGGGTGGGGATCGAACCGCCAACCCTTTGATCATTGGCCGACCCGCTCTACCACCTGAGACACAGGCAATCTCAGTATTTCCCCTACATTCGTTCCCCAATGCTGGATTCTTGTGCCCCACTGTAAGGTTGAGGCAACTGTTGTGTCCTTGGGCAAGACACTTCACCCACCTTGCCTCGTGTGAATGTCGATAGTTAGCCTGCTGCTATCGGTGTATGAATGTGTGTGTGAATGGTAACGTGGGAAAGGAAAACAGGTCTCCCTTGAAAAAGAGTCTTCGGTCTCAATGGGATATACCTGTAGAAATAAAGGTTAAGAGTAACAAAGAAATGGAGATACCATTGCGTTCCTTTGAAATCATAATTCTCATGTAAAGATAACGACATTTGAAACTGTTTCTCATTGTGTGTGTGTTTTAACTGTGTGGCTTTATCAAAGTCTAGATTTCAGGTTTCTTAAACGATTATATGGGATTTACCTGATGAATAATTTATAAAATGTCCCCCATTCTCTTTCAGTGTTCTGGAGATGTTGAGCTACTCTAAGTTCTCAGACCTGGAGACATGGCTGTGTATGCCTTCCTCCTCCCTTCTGCTTCCCAGAGACCTGGACTCTCTCTCTCTCTCCTCCTCATCCTCCTCTCATGGGTCCAACCGCTCCTCTCTCTCTCCGTCGCTCTCCTCCCGCTCATCCCCCTGTTCCAACCCCCGACACTCAACCTACAGCGACCCGGGGCACACGCACAATTCACTCAGGTAACACACACACACACACACACACACACACACACACACACACACACACACACACACACACACACACACACACACACACACACACACACACACACACACACACACACACACACACACACACAATACACTCAGGTACAAATGTTAATTTTTTTTTAAAGCTTTCTTTTTGGGGGCATTTTCCTTTTTATTAGACAGTTTTGTAGAGACAGAGATGAAATGGGTCAGAGAGGGGAATGACATGCAGAGAACGACAGTACTACACTCAAGTACAAATGTTTTAAAACATTTTTTTAAAGGTGCTCAGAGGAACTTTCAGTGTGTGTTAATTCTAGCGCCCGCTTTGGACTGCAAGCGGTAGTGTTTTTTACCACGCCAGCTGTTGTTCCTGGGTGAGCGTATACCCATGACAAAGGCATTAAGAAAAACTATATAAAAATAGCATTCTTTGCACTGATGGTCTCGTTTGCTGTTACATGTAATTTATGATCATCAGAGGAAACATGAGACTGTTTCAGAGATATTTAAAAGTTCCTCGTAGAGACTTTAATAGCTTATTTAATATCATTTGGCGGCCTCTGCTGTGTATTTCCTGTACTCTGTTTGCTGTCATCTCACATCATGAGATGAACTATGGACGTGATCTTAATCAGCGTGAGAAGCTTCTGTTTATTGATATAGTTTAAGAGGAAACGGACGGAAATTATGACTTTCCTTTCCTCACTTTTTTTTCTTTTGTTTTGTTTTAATAATTTTTTTTGGCATTTTCAAGCTTTATTAGACAGTACAGAGTTGAAATGGGGAGACAGAGAGAGAGAGAGAGAGAGAGAGATAGACAGAGACAGACAGAGAGAGAGAGAGACAGACAGAGAGACAGAGAGAGAGAGAGAGAGAGACAGAGAGAGAGAGAGAGACAGACAGACAGAGAGAGACAGAGAGAGAGAGAGAGAGACAGAGAGAGAGACAGAGACAGACAGAGAGAGAGAGAGAGAGAGAGAGAGGGGGGGGATGACATGTAGTAAAGGCCCACAGGTTGGATTTGAACCCCCATCCACTGCATGATAATTATAATATTTTGATATAAAATGCCAAAACATATACAAAGTTTCATTCCCACTTTCACCAGTTCAGATTGTTGATGGTTTGTCGGCTTTGCAGTTTATTTTTATAACATTTAAATTCAAATCAGTTCTCGACTGAGCTTTTACAAATACAGTAATTATTTTCCTTGGCCAGAGTTTAAACTATCCGTGGACAGTTTTTTTTATTGATTTATCATTCCATCAATATTTCAACAGTGTGTATTTACGAGGGCGGCCTGACTAGCAACGAAAGCCATTAAGTACTTTCAATGGTGTTTAAGTGGAGAAACTGATTTTCTGTTCACACACACATACACTCACTCAATCACTCACTCACTCACTCACTCACTCACTCACTCACTCACTCACTCACTCACTCACTCACTCACTCACTCACTCACTCACTCACTCACTCACTCACTCACACACTCACTCACTCACTCACTCACTCACTCACTCACTCACTCACTCACTCTCTCTCTCTCTCTCTCTCTCTCTCACACACACACACACACACACACACACACACACACACACACACACACACACACACACACACACACAGTCCGGCCCCAGCCAGCAGAAACATTGTTCTTGGGAAGTTGTCGCTCATAAAGTATTTGTCTGGCACCATGGTGATGGCAGCAGCTATGTGAGCAAAGATAAGCTGGAATCCTTAGGGGGAACATGTGTGTGTGTGTGTGTGTGTGTGTGTGTGTGTGTGTGTGTGTGTGTGTGTGTGTGTGTGTGTGTGTGTGGGGGGGTGGGTGGGTGGGTGTGTCTGTACATGTGTGTCTATATGTATGTGTGTGTGTGTGTGTGTGGGTGGGTGGGTGGGTGTGTGTCTGTACATTTGTATCTATATGTACGTGTGTGTGTGTGTGTGTGTGTGTGTGTGTGTGTGTGTGTGTGTGTGTGTGTGTGTGTGTGTGTGTAGGGGGGTGTACTATTATACAAGGAAGTGTGGTCATTTTGACTGTGTGTTTGTGTCTGTCTGTCTGTCTGTCTGTGTATGGGGGGGGTGTACTCCTAATATAAGGAAGTGTGGTAGTCATGCCTGTGTGTGAGCTGCTCTTTATAGCTGCTCAGTAAAGTAAACGTATGTAAACTCACATGTTTTAAAGATTACTTTTTGGGCATTTTTGCGTTTTTATTGGACAGTTTTAAGAGACAGAGATGAAATGGGGCAGAGAGGGGAATGACAATGTTTGCATGTTGCTAGCTATGGTTGCCCTCCTTAATGTTTACGCACCAGCTTACAGAGCCTAGGCTGTGTATTAACACCAGCTTACAGAGCCTAGGCTGTGTATTAACGCCAGCTATTTTTCAGTGCACACCCACTACTGACAGGTAGTGGATCGTGAGGAGATATTCACTGATTTTGACAAACAGCGTTCTCCAGAATCACTGACTACACCTTTAAAATCAGGCAGGTTGTATGGATACTGGATATTCCTACTGCAAGTGAAGGCAGCACCGGTCTCCCCCCTTCTCTGGTTCTCCTTTCAAACTGACACAAAGGCATTCTAACCGATCAGCCTGTGATAAACTGTAGCACTGCATATCTGAAGCACACACACACACACACACACACACACACACACACACACACACACACACACACACACACACACACACACACACACACACACTGGGGTAAACTAAAACCCCTATTGAGCATTGAACACTTGAGAAGACCTTTTTCTTAAAGCTTGTGGATCTCCTCTTCAGTCCTGTGTGCGTATACTTCCTATTCACACTCTGAAAACCTTCTTCAATAGTCTAAAACACTTGCTATCGTGCCCTTTTTTAACTAGTTTTTAACAAGAAACTAGCTCTAGAATATATTTGCAAGGACGGGAGTTATGCAGTGACGCGTGTGGATTGTAGATGTTGACTTGGGATCAGCTGTTGGACTTTTTGTCACAGAGGAAGAGTTTGGGGAGACTTCAGGCCAAAGCAACATGGCGCAGTCGCAGCTACGTCGTGTCATACAGGTATCGAGAGAGAATACAGTTGGATCAACAGGAACTACTTTTATATACGTAGTTACTCTTAAAGGCCTACTTCACCGGTGGGAATATGAAGGTGTATTGAACTCTGAGATCCTATGTAGTATAAATGTGCAAATATTTTAGAAATCGGTTCATCCTAGCCTGAGAAAAGGCAGAAAGAGTGTTTCATGGTCTCACTGTCTAACCCTACATTTTAGTAGTGTGACATCACACTAGTAAAAATGTAGGGTTAGGGTTAACTTTTTTTTTTTTTTTGGCATTTTCAAGCTTTAATAGACAGTACAGAGTTGAAATGGGGAGAGAGAGAGAGAGAGAGAGAGAGAGAGAGAGAGAGACAGAGAGAGACAGAGAGAGAGAGAGACAGACAGAGAGAGAGAGAGAGAGAGGGGGATGACACTGCAACGAAGGCCTGAGCCAATATGGTACGCGCTCTATCCACTACGCCACCGGAGCGCCCTTCATAGTTAATAGGGACTTTAAGCAACGACGGTTAAGAGGACGGCTACGGCGGTCGAGTAGAATTTTGAGCATTGGAGAATTTATGTCATCACCTCCTATCGCTGTAGTCAGAGCGAGTCAGAGCCGCAGTCCGTCTGTTTACAACGGCAGAACGGGTTTTTGACGTTGTGAGCGCTACACCAACTGCAGCAAGTAGCCAGTCTAAGTGTTGCTAGGTGATAGTGGAGCCCGTTGGAATCTTTCCCTGGCGCCGTAGCCGTCCCTAAAACACCGCTGCTTAAAGTCCCTATTACTAGAGAGAGAGAGAGAGAGAGGGAGACAGAGAGAGAGAGAGAGAGAGAGAGAGAGAGAGAGAGAGAGAGAGAGAGAGAGAGAGAGAGAGAGAGAGAGAGAGAGAGAGAGAGAGAGACAGAGGGAGACAGAGAGAGAGAGAGAGAGAGGGGGGATGACACTGCAACGAAGGCCTGAGCCAATATGGTCCTTCATAGTTAATATTATTGCCTTTGTTACAAGAAAAACGATCTCTGTTTATATTTCTAGGCAGCGAGAGAGACCTTCCATGATCCCTCACAGTGGAAATAGCTTCTGGGTTGTTTATTGCGTGAGGTGCAGGGTTTCTACACAGTCTGGAAAGTTTAGGAAAATTCTTTATTATAAATCTTGTTTTTCCAAGTTTCGACACATCCACACGTTACCGGAAAATGCTGCAAATACTCCATGGAAACCAGATTGATTTATGGACCGGACAACATAGTAAAGAGCCTCCATCCTCCCTTCACAGAGGATTTAGATTCATAATGGTTTATTAATCCCAAAAGGGCAATGCATTTCTACAACCTGCTAAGGGAGCATGTTTTAATAAGAATCCGTGAATCTTCCCTTTTTAAATGTCTTTTATGTCATGTTTCTATGTGCTACACAGGCTTAGATATTAAGGTTTTGGTAGACGTTGACAGTTTGTGGTATTTTCAGAAAACCATCAGGAGATAAGGACTTGTCTTTCTAACCTTTATTTCTACAGGTAAATCCCATTGAGACCGAAGACTCTTTTGCAAGGGAGACCTGTTTTCCTTTCCCACGTTACCATTCACACACACATTCATACACCGATAGCAGCAGGCTAACTATCGACATTCACACGAGGCAAGGTGGGTGAAGTGTCTTGCCCAAGGACACAACAACTATGACACAAGTGGCAGGGCGGGGATCGAACCTCCAACCCTTTGATCATCGGTTGACCCGCTCTACCACCTGAGACACAGTCGGCCTAGATTGCCATGGGATTGAACAGCTGTTTTTAGCAGTCGTTGTAGGAGTCAATGGGCTAACAACCACGACGGGTGTTATTGAAAAGAATAATAGTAAAGATGTCTGTGATGGGTGTTTGCAGAGAACAGTGTGATGTCACCGTTAGGCTCCTCCTCCTTTTGTGGTGGTGTCATTTTTTTATGCTTTATTGATAGTGTAGAGACAGAGGTGAAATGGGGCAGAGAGGGGAGTGACATGCAGAGAACGACCGCGGGCTGGAATCGAACCCGGGTCTGCTGCTGGCCGAGGCCCATTGAGGGGGGGGGACGCCCTACCAACTGAGCTAAGGGCCCATGGGGGGGGGGACGCCCTACCAACTGAGCTAAGGGCCCATGGGGGGGGGACGCCCTACCAACTGAGCTAAGGGCCCATGGGGGGGGACGCCCTACCAACTGAGCTAAGGGCCCATGGGGGGGGGGGGGGACGCCCTACCAACTGAGCTAAGGGCCCATGGGGGGGGGGACGCCCTACCAACTGAGCTAAGGGCCCATGGGGGGGGGACGCCCTACCAACTGAGCTAAGGGCCCATGGGGGGGACGCCCTACCAACTGAGCTAAGGGCCCATGGGGGGACGCCCTACCAACTGAGCTAAGGGCCCATGGGGGGGGGGACGCCCTACTAACTGAGCTAAGGGCCCATGGGGGGGGACGCCCTACCAGCTGAGCTAAGGGCCCATGGGGGGGGGGGGCGCCCTACCAACTGAGCTAAGGGCCCATGGGGGGGACGCCCTACCAACTGAGCTAAGGGCCCATGGGGGGGACGCCCTACCAACTGAGCTAAGGGCCCATGGGGGGGGAGGCCCTACCAACTGAGCTAAGGGCCCATGGGGGGGGAGGCCCTACCAACTGAGCTAAGGGCGCCCCTTACGTTGGTTGTTTTTGCTGCTATTTCTTTAGGTTATGTCTACATTTCTGTATGTCTTGGTATAAATGACTCAGTAAATGGTAAATGGACTTGACTTATATAGCGCTTTCTAGCCGATGTTCTCAGCCCCAAAGCGCTTTACATATCTTACCACATTCACCCATTCATACACACACACTCACACACCGATGGTTTTGTTTTTTATTAAGAACATTGTGGGATTTTGATGAGTGATGTTGACCAGTATAATCTTGTGTCTGTGGTGTGTGTGCAGAGACTCCACGTTTCTGTCTCCGGCTCTGGGGAAAGAGATGTCGTTTCTCTCCACCTCCCTCCTGCCGCTCCTCTCCTCCACTCCCGTCACCTCGGTTACCTCAGGGACGACCTCACCGCAGAACTCAGTGAGGTCACCACAGAACTCAGTGAGGTCACCACAGAACTCAGTGAGGTCACCACAGAACTCAGTGAGGTCACCGGAGAACAGTGTGATGTCACCGTTAGGCTCCTCCTCCTCCCATGGCGGTGTCAGTGTCAGGAAGAGACGGCGACTCGCTGCCAGCCCTGGAGGTCTGCACTGGAACGCTAATGGTAAGAACTCACTGTACAATCATGACGCACTCAGCACTGGGTTCATGATGTATTTTACTTAAAGGTGCAGTGTGTAATATGACATCATCAAGAAAGTTCTAGAATGCAACGCTCCCTGGGTAACCCCACCCCTTTAGAATAATAACAGAAGCTACAGTGGCCTTCAAGGACAAGAACAATTCTACATTTTAAACAATGCACCTGATGACATTCCAACTATGACACTTTCAAGATGGCGGCCACTAGGCCTTGGTCCAAATTATGCAGAAATATGGACATATATGAGACCCTTTCTAAGGGAAAAATAAATAATTCAAAACATTTTTTTCAGCTATTATGCACTAAATTAAACGTACTTATGGATATTATAATTACTTTCTAGAAAATCTGCTAGGAAATAAAACCCAAAATTCTACTCACTGCAGGTTTAAAAAAAAAACATATTAATATTATTTTTAGATATTTTTTGGTATATTTTACGATAATAATTTACGCCCCATGATAGTCTCTTGAGTAAACTCCCTTTACGGTGTGGGCTGCAGCAGCACTTTTTTGGGGCGGCAGTGGTGAAGTGGGTAGGGAGTTTGCCTCTGGAGTGCAGGGTCGGAGGTTCGATTCCCCGCCTACCCACATGTCGAAGTGTCCCTGGGCAAGACACTGAACCCCAAATTGCTCCCGATGGTTCAGACAGCGCCTTGCATGGCAGCTACTGCCATCGGTGTTTGAGTGTATGTATAAAATGTGTATTGTGAAGCGCCTTGTGACCCTGGTCTGTGAAGGGCGCTATATAAATAAAGCTTACTTACTACTTACTTACTTTTTTACATGGAGAGGAAGAATAACAGTAAAAGTTCCAGCAAAAACAATAGGGTTCCCTGCACAGCTTGGCTATGGAACGGCGGTGTTCTCCAGGCCCTTCTCAGGCTTGGCCGCCTAATGAGAGGTTGTAGTCATCCAACTGGTTTCTGATGGTTAAACGTTGTGGACGGTAATGGTAAATGGACTTGTATAGCGCTATATCTCTGTTTATCACAGACTCAAAGCGCTTTACATTGTTTTTTGTACACATTCACCCAGTCACACACACATTCATACACCGATAGCAGCAGCTACCACGCAGGGTAGGCTTAGCACTAGGGTGCTAAGCTAACTAAGCTAACTATCGGGAGCAATTCGGGGTTCAGTGTCTTGCCCAGGGACACTTCGACATGTGGCAGGGAGACGGGGGATCGAACCTCCGACCCTGCACACCAGAGGCGAACTCCCTCCCCACTTCACCACTGCCGCCCCCGCCCGACTGTACAGAACACACTGTGTAGGGTCTCCAGGTACAAACACAAGCCAATCATGACTGGGATACATTTTTTCTTTTTTTATACACATTTTTTTAATTATTTTTTATTATTAGAGTACTTTAAACTGTTCTTTTTCATGATTTTAATTTAAAATATATTTTTTCTCAATATGTGTTATGGCACAATTCAGACACAAGGCCATTCAAAGTGCTTTAGAGAGGTTGTAGTTTAGTAGTTTTTGCAGGTCTGCGCTGGTAGCTACATTGTGGACGTGCCGACTGACAGACTGACACAAACATTTCTCTTTTCTTCTTCTCCTTCTTGTTTATTCTGTCTGTTCTTCTGTCTTCCTGTTTGTAGCTCTCTGTGGCTCCGCCCTGGAGAGGAATGATAATCACTTCCTCTCACAGAGATTAAAGCCCGGATACTCACTCATCTCACTCAGATTGTTGGGTTTAAATATAGCTTTCTGTATCAAATGGTCCCGTCTCATCCCTCCTTTTTGGGGCCTATTGGGGTAAAGGGTCCATGCTTTCAGGGGAAAAGTCCTAAATAATCATCATTTACTTTCTTTCCGATACTTCTAAAGCAAGAGCAGGATTGCAGCTAAAGTCTAGTGTGTTTGACCATAGTGGGTGCTCCGTACACTTCCTTGGCCCTTTCGGGAGACTATTTCGTTTGTAGCTTTATTTAATACTTCCCTTTTAAAGCTGCAGTGTGTAGAATTTTGGGTTTTATTTCCTAGCAGATTTTGTAGAAAGTAATTATTAAATATCCATAAGTACGTTTAATTTAGTGCATAATAGCTGAAAAAAATGTTTTGAATTATTATTTTTTCCCTTAGAAAGGGTCTCATATATGTCCATATTTCTGCATATTTTGGACCAAGGCCTAGTGCCACCATCTTGAAAGTGTCATAGTTGGAATGTCATCAGGTGCATTGTTTAGAATTTAGAATTGTTCTTGTCCTTGAAGGCCACTGTAGCTTCTGTTATTATTCTAAAGGGTTGGGGTTACCCAGGGAGCGTTGCATTCTAGAACTTTGTAGAACTTTCTTGATGATGTCATATTACACACTGCACCTTTAACATTTCCCTTTGAATAACTTTAATTGTAACTTATACCTCTGTCATTAACGTCACACGGATCAGCGTGATTCGATTTAATATGGTTAGACTGAGAAAACATTTTAGTGCCACATTTTTATTATTTTCTGCCTTTTTGTTGTATTTTGAACAACCTTAAAGGGGCAGTGTGTAATATGACATCATCAAGAAAGTTCTACAAAGTTCTAGAATGCAACGCTCCCTGGGTAACCCCACCTCCTTTGAATAATAACAGAAGCTACAGTGGCCTTCAAGGACAAGAACAATTCTAAATTTTTAAACAATGCACCTGATGACATTCCAAAAACATGGATGTCTCCATAGGACTTGCCTGCTCAATGTACAAAATGTAATATTAATATTTGTAATTCTCCGCTCAGGAGGATAATTCAGATTATTGGCAGAGGTGATTTTACACCAATGAGGACATATTTATGAATGAGGATATTGATTTTAGCAAATAAATTACTTAAAATGTTACACAGTGTCCCTTTTAAATACATATTTTTATAAACATTTGAAATAGATCTTTAGGTGATGACTCCAGGCTCTCAATCTAGTAATCTTTTTTTTTTAGTGCGATCACATTTTTATTTTCCAAAATTACAAATTAATAGGCAAAAGTCGCGACATGTTTTTTTTAAAAATAATAATACACAGAAACATACAGATGCAGAGAAGGCAATTTTGTAATCTTGTATCTTGTAGTTTGACATCTGTCCACAAGAGGGAGGCAGGAGACAGTCTGTGGAGGGAATACTTGCTCAAGTCTTTTTGAGGATTTATAATATATTATCTACTGTTGTTTCTGGTATCACAGACATGGGTTTTCTTGTGAATGACTTTCTTCTCCTACATTTTTTTATTTTATTATTAGTAATTTTTTTTTTTTTTTAAGATATTTTTTTTGGCATTTTTATGCTTTATTGATAGTGTAGAGACAGAGTTGAAATGGGGCAGAGAGGGGAGTGACATGCAGAGAACGACCGCGGGCTGGTATCAAACCCGGGTCCGCTGCTGGCCGAGGCCCATGGAGGGGATCGGGGGGGCCCTACCAACTGAGCTAAGGGCCCATGGGGGGGACGCCCTACCAACTGAGCTAAGGGCGCCTATAATTTCAAGTTTGATTCATTTTAGCAAATTTGATGATGACTTTTTCCTTGTTCATACATTTTTTTTATTCAAAAGAAAATTGTGACTTACCCTGCATTCCAATCCCCATACTATCTACTATTCAGTGTCTGCATACTGCATCCTAACTAGACTATTTAGTGTAGCATACTGCATCCTAACTAGACTATTTAGTGTCTGCATACTGCATCCTAACTAGACTATTTAGTGTGTGCATACTGCATCCTAACTAGACTATTTAGTGTGTGCATACTGCATCCTAACTAGACTATTTAGTGTGTGCATACTGCATCCTAACTAGACTATTTAGTGTGTGCATACTGCATCCTAACTAGACTATTTAGTGTCTGCATACTGCATCCTAACTAGACTATTTAGTGTCTGCATACTGCATCCTAACTAGACTATTTAGTGTGTGCATACTGCATCCTAACTAGACTATTTAGTGTGTGCATACTGCATCCTAACTAGACTATTTAGTGTAGCATACTGCATCCTAACTAGACTATTTAGTGTAGCATACTGCATCCTAACTAGACTATTTAGTGTGTCTGCATACTGCATCCTAACTAGACTATTTAGTGTGTGCATACTGCATCCTAACTAGACTATTTAGTGTCTGCATACTGCATCCTAACTAGACTATTTAGTGTAGCATACTGCATCCTAACTAGACTATTTAGTGTCTGCATACTGCATCCTAACTAGACTATTTAGTGTAGCATACTGCATCCTAACTAGACTATTTAGTGTAGCATACTGCATCCTAACTAGACTATTTAGTGTCTGCATACTGCATCCTAACTAGACTATTTAGTGTCTGCATACTGCATCCTAACTAGACTATTTAGTGTGTGCATACTGCATCCTAACTAGACTATTTAGTGTGTGCATACTGCATCCTAACTAGACTATTTAGTGTCTGCATACTGCATCCTAACTAGACTATTTAGTGTCTGCATACTGCATCCTAACTAGACTATTTAGTGTGTGCATACTGCATCCTAACTAGACTATTTAGTGTGTGCATACTGCATCCTAACTAGACTATTTAGTGTAGCATACTGCATCCTAACTAGACTATTTAGTGTCTGCATACTGCATCCTAACTAGACTATTTAGTGTGTGCATACTGCATCCTAACTAGACTATTTAGTGTCTGCATACTGCATCCTAACTAGACTATTTAGTGTGTGCATACTGCATCCTAACTAGACTATTTAGTGTAGCATACTGCATCCTAACTAGACTATTTAGTGTCTGCATACTGCATCCTAACTAGACTACTATCTACTATTTAGTGTCTGCATACTGCATCCTAACTAGACTATTTAGTGTAGCATACTGCATCCTAACTAGACTATTTAGTGTAGCATACTGCATCCTAACTAGACTATTTAGTGTCTGCATACTGCATCCTAACTAGACTATTTAGTGTGTGCATACTGCATCCTAACTAGACTATTTAGTGTAGCATACTGCATCCTAACTAGACTATTTAGTGTGTGCATACTGCATCCTAACTAGACTATTTAGTGTATGCATACTGCATCCTAACTAGACTATTTAGTGTGTGCATACTCATCCTAACTAGACTATTTAGTGTAGCATACTGCATCTAACTAGACTATTTAGTGTAGCATACTGCATCCTAACTAGACTATTTAGTGTGTGCATACTGCATCCTAACTAGACTATTTAGTGTAGCATACTCATCCTAACTAGACTATTTAGTGTGTGCATACTGCATCCTAACTAGACTATTTAGTGTAGCTACCATCCTAACTAGACTATTTAGTGTGTCATACTCATCCTAACTAGACTATTTAGTGTACTCTGCATCTCAACTAGACTATTTAGTGTCTGCTACTCATCCTAACTAACTATTTAGTTCATACTGCATCCTAACTAGACTATTTATGTTCTACTCATCCTAACTAACTATT
>CM049411.1:1470000-1475000 GCA_026929865.2 Hyperoplus lanceolatus
GGAAAATTTCCCGCCGCTGGAAGGAAGGTAACCAATCACAACGGAGTGGGGTTTGCAGCAGGGGGGGGAGGGGCGGAGAAGCTCAAAGCAGTGTGTAGACAGAGACTGCTGTGCTCGCTAGGGTAAGAGGAAGAGTGTCCCGAAAATCTACATAGTGTTTTGTGATGTGATTGGTGTCAGGTTGCTCTATAGCAGTTTTTAACAAGAAGTGAAGACCAGAAAAGTAGTATAATAGGATCTCTTTAATGTTTTCCGAAGCTGTACAGCTGTATATAGAAGTCACGTGACACATTAATAAAAAAATCATTAATTTATTCATTCATATAGAACAGGGCGTCTGTGGTGAAGTGTGTAGGGCGGTCGTCCACTGGGTTACAGGGTCGCTGGTTCGATCCCCCGTCTCCCCGCCACATGTCCAAGTGTCCCTGGGCAAAGAGACACTGAACCCTAAATGTCTCCTGATAGTTAGCTTGCACCCTGCGTGGTTGCTGCTGCTGCTATCGGTGTATGAATGTGTGTGTGAATGGGTGAATGTGTACAAAACAATGTAAAGCGCTTTGGGTCTGTGAAAAACCAGGGAAAAGAGCTTTATAAGAGGAGTCCATTTACCATTTAACACCATGGACTTTATACCTTCTGCTGTACGTCCAGTTTATTTCTTAGCAGTAGAATCAACAACTGAAACATTTCTTGGGCTCTTCTTGGGGATTTTTCTGAGCTCCTGCACCAGTGTCGGGGGGGGGGGGGGGGTTAGACAGACATTTATTCATATATAAAAGTTACGCACTGTAGCTTTAACAATCAATTTTAAACCTTCTGCTGTACGTCCAGGTTTTTTTCTCAGCAGTAGAATCAACAACTGAGAAATACTGGGGTTATCAATAAAATAAAGTCAATGACACTCTGATAACATTTTTTGGGCTATTTTTAAATATCCTTATATGATAATGACATCACAAGCCTCCATGTGTTTGCACCTGCGGACACAGCTGCATTGAGACCGTAACATCCCGATTTTATTTGCTGAAATTGACATTTTTTCATTTCTATTTTTATTTTTTTACTCCGCTGCAGTGGCTGTGTTTGTTCTGGAGCTTCAGTAAATCTAATCACCGGTTTCTCTGCGTCTCTCACCTCCACACACACACACACACACGCACGCAGGCACGCACGCACACACGCACACACACACACACACACACACCCCACACACACACACACACACAAACACACACACACACACACACAGACATACACACAAACACACACACACACACACACACACACACACACACACACACACACACACACACACACACACACACACACACACACACACACACACACACACACACAGCAGCCTCTTTTTGTTCTCAGCCTTTTCAAAGCCTGAAGCTGATGCAGCCCCTCCTCCACTGGGGTGTGTGTGTGTGTGTGTGTGTGTGTGTGTGTGTGTGTGTGTCTGTGTGTGTTTGTGTGTGTGTGTGTGTGTGTTACATATCGCAAACTGCCCCCACACACACACTCAAACACACACACACACACACACACACACACACACACACAACATCATGCTGCTCTCCTCTCACATCCCCATCTCATTATTTCCCTCTCGACCAATCATTTACTCTCTAGCTATGAGTGTGTTTGAGTGTGTGTGTTTTACAGTGTGCGCGCGTGTGTGTGTGTGTGTGTGTGTGTGTGTGTGTGTGTGTGTGGCTGGTGTGCGTGCCGATGCGCTCTCCGGTGAACAGGTGTTTGAGCCAGTGCCAGAGCTCCACAGTTGGGTAGCAGATAGAAAGCGCTTACCCAGGAACGGTGCATCACATGTGGGGGAGTTTTTCACCGCATTCCCTACCCCCCCCCCCCCCATGGAGCTTATCCAGAGAACCAGCACGCAGGCATCACACAGAGAGATTTAACCCAGCAGAGGAGACTCGTATGTGGGATAAATTTGCTGTTGTACTTCCACCCTTTGGATCGGAGAATTTCTCAGTATTTTTTTTATTTTTTCTAGTAAGTATTATTACAAGCGCGCCTTCCATTTCACTTTCATTCACAGAATCTAGGAAACATCTTGTACTTTTTTTTAAAATTGGAGAGCAACTTTTGAGTCATTTCTGATAGTGGCTTTGGTGAATCATTGTGTGTGTGTGTGTGTGTGTGTGTGTGTGTGTGTGTGTGTGTGTGTGTGTGTGTGTGTGTGTGTGTGTGTGTGTGTGTGTGTGTGTGTGTGTGTGTGTGTGTGTGTGTGTGTGTGTGTGCATCTGTTAAGAGATCCAATTGAACCCAATTTGGACTCTATGCCGGAGCTGCGTTAAAGCCGGTTGTCTTTATCGTGAAGTCCGTTTGCGGCCAAGTGTCGATAATTGTTAATTTCCTTCTTGGGGAAAATTGAGAACGCATTTAATTTAATTTTGCAGAAGATGTCAGTTGCCGTTATGACATGTTGAATTCCACGGTGTTGCTGCAGTTAGCGGTGTGTGTGTGTGTGTGTGTGTGTGTGTGTGTGTGTGTGTGTGTGTGTGTGTGGGGGAAAGCATCCCGCGGGCACATTATACCTTGCTGAAGACGTGGTGAGATTATGAGGTTTCATCTTGCTGCAGTGTATACCCACCTCTGGAAGACATTCAGAGACCAGTCTGGATCTTCATAGGGCTGCAACAACAAGTCGATAAAATTGATTAAAATTGATTAAAATCGATTACTAAAAGCGTTGGCAACGAATTTGGTCATCGATTCGTTGAGCCGAGCGATTAATAAGTCACTTGTAGGCGCGGCACTGTTTACATCCAGCAGCCGACAGGTTCATGCACGCCCACAGCGAGCCTTCCGCACGTGAAGCGGTGCAGGAAAGCTATAGTGTGAGCGGCCACAGCTTGTATTTTGGTCATATCTAACACTGGACTGCAGGCCTATATAAAAGTGTTGTACCTTTGCTGTCTTTGGGTTAAAAAAAAACTCCTTCAACTCAGTATCCGTCTAGTCCAAAAACGCTGTCAGCTGCTGCTGCTGCTGCAGACGGTGTGCAGACGTGCTCGGAGAGTCGGCATCGGCGCATCAACAGTCATTCAAAGCAGCGGCAGTAATCACACAACCGAACGGTGTAGAAAGTCCCGTCAGTTAAAAATAATAATCCAGTTTTTAAATCCATGTTAAAATCGGAAGGATATAGAGCTAGTGAGCTTAAACAAAGTAGCAAACATGTCAAGTGTGATGTGTTCAGGCCGGCTCAGTAAAATGGTAAATGGTAAATGGACTTGTATAGCGCTATATCTCCGTTTATCACAGACCCAAAGCGCTTTACATTGTTTTTGTACACATTCACCCAGTCACACACACATTCATACACCGATAGCAGCAGCTACCACGCAGGGTAGGCTTAGCACTAGGGTGCTAAGCTAACTAAGCTAACTATCGGGAGCAATTCGGGGTTCAGTGTCTTGCCCAGGGACACTTCGACATGTGGCGGGGAGACGGGGGATCGAACCTCCGACCCTGCACACCAGAGGCGAACTCCCTACCCACTTCGCCACTGCCGCCCAAGTAACATGAGTGATGTGTTCAAATGCAACACATACATTTTTTTTTTGAGATTTTGGCGAAAACTTGTTTTCCCAGCAATATAAAATAGATAGTAAAGATGGAATTATGACCTGTGTAATGTCCTATCTTGAGCTAGGATCATATCAGCAATTAAAGCAATAATACAAGTTCTATTTCAACCAAATAGTAGAAAAGTATCAATAGTGATATCAATAAACTCAAATGGTATCAATATCAATACAAATTAGCGATCCCCTGTCATCTGAGAGAAATGAAGATGATTTAATTTTTTTTTACCGTAAGTATTTACCGGTTAAAAATCTTATCGGTTGACTGGTTTACCATGGACATCCCTTATATACTGTATGTATATCATACATTGTATGTTTTTTTTTGTGTTATCCCAGTTAGGTTTATTGTCATTTAATATTACTTTTAAACCTGCAGTGTGTAGAATTTTGGGTTTTATTTCCTAGAAGATTTTGTAGAAAGTAATTATAATATCCATAAGTACATTTAATTTAGTGCATAATAGCTGAACAAAATTTTTTGGGATTATTATTTTTTCCCTTAGAAAGGGTCTCATATATGTCCATATTTCTGCATATTTTGGACCAAGGCCTAGTGCCGCCATCTTGAAAGAGTCATAGTTGGAATGTCATCAGGTGCATTGTTTAAAATGTAGAATCGTTCTTGTCCTTGAAGGCCACTGTAGCTTCTGTTATTATTCTAAAGGGTTGGGGTTACCCAGGGAGCGTTGCATTCTAGAACTTTGTAGAACTTTCTTGATGATGTCATATTACACACTGCACCTTTAATAGTTGCGGGACGTTGGAGCAGTAACCTGGTGTTTTGACACTGCAGTCTGCACTGTGAATGTGAAGTAATGTTCAGTTTCTGAATAAAGATGCGGCATTTACAAACGTTTCTTTTTTTTAATCCGATTCATCGATTCATCGAAAGAATAATCGACCGATTAATCGATTACTAAAATAATCGTTAGTTGCAGCCCTAGATCTTTATTCAATCTTCATCTCTACATTACTTAAACCTGCAGTGTGTAGAATTTTGGCAGATTTTGTAGAAAGTAATTATAATATCCATAAGTACATTTAATTTAGTGCATAATAGCTGAACAAAATTTTTTGGGATTATTATTTTTTCCCTTAGAAAGGGTCTCATATATGTCCATATTTCTGCATATTTTGGACCAAGGCCTAGTGCCGCCATCTTGAAAGTGTCATAGTTGGAATGTCATCAGGTGCATTGTTTAAAATGTAGAATTGTTCTTGTCCTTGAAGGCCACTGTAGCTTCTGTTATTATTCTAAAGGGGTGGGGTTACCCAGGGAGCGTTGCATTCTAGAACTTTGTAGAACTTTCTTGATGATGTCATATTACACACTGCACCTTTAATAGTTGCGGGACGTTGGAGCAGTATCCTGGTGTTTTGACA
>CM049411.1:1490000-1502500 GCA_026929865.2 Hyperoplus lanceolatus
GTGTGTGTGTTTTTGTCTTGATGTGTGTGTGTGTGTGTGTGTGTGTGTGTGTTTTTGTCTTGATGTGTGTGTGTGTGTGTGTGTGTGTGTGTGTGTGTTTGTCTTGATGTGTGTGTATGTGTGTGTGTGTGTGTGTTTTTGTCTTGATGTGTGTATATGTGTGTGTGTGTGTGTTTTTGTCTTGATGTGTGTATGTGTGTGTGTGTGTTTTTGTCTTGATGTGTGTGTGTGTGTGTGTGTTTTTGTCTTGATGTGTGTGTGTGTGTTTTTGTCTTGATGTGTGTGTGTGTGTGTGTGTGTGTGTGTGTGTGTGTGTGTGTGTGTGTGTGTGTGTGTGTGTGTGTGTGTGTGTGTGTGTGTGTGTGTGTGTGTGTGTGTGCTGACATTTACCATCCCGTCACCACAGCAGACATGAAAGAAAGCAGCAGACTGTGTCCTCTGAATCTAAAGACCAAACACTCCATACGTCACAGTGATATTAATAAACTACAACACAGTTTAGCACTGATGTGAAGTGGCTATTCACTCTGTTCTAAAAGCTATACTGATGTCCTACTCATACTAAACGCCCTACTAACGTCCTACTCATACTAAAAGCCCTACTAACGTCCTACTCATACTAAACGCCCTACTAACGTCCTACTCATACTAAACGCCCTACTAACGTCCTACTCATACTAAACGCCCTACTAACGTCCTACTCATACTAAAAGCCCTACTAACGTCCTATTCATACTAAACGCCCTACTAACGTCCTACTCATACTAAACGCCCTACTAACGTCCTACTCATACTAAACGCCCTACTAACGTCCTATTCATACTAAACGCCCTACTAACGTCCTACTCATACTAAACGCCCTACTAACGTCCTACTCATACTAAGAGCCCTACTAACGTCCTATTCATACTAAACGCCCTACTTACGTCCTACTCATACTAAAAGCCCTACTAACGTCCTACTCATACTAACATCCTACTCATGCTAAAAGCCCTACTCACGTCCTAGTCATACTAACATTCTACTCATACTAAACGCCCTTCTAACGTCCTACTCATACTAAACGCCCTACTAACATCCTACTAATACTAACATCCTACTCATACTAAAAGCCCTACTAACGTCCTATTCATACTAAACGCCCTACTTACGTCCTACTCATTCTAAAAGCCCTACTAACATCCTACTAATACTAACATCCTACTCATACTAAAAGCCATACTAACGTCCTACTCATACTAAAAGCCATAATAACATCCTACTCATACTAAAAGCCCTACTAACGTCCTACTCATACTAAAAGCCCTACTAACGTCCTAGTCATACTAAAAGCCCTACTAACGCCCTACTCATACTAAAAGCCCTACTAACGCCCTACTCATACTAAAAGCCCTACTAACGTCCTACTCATACTAACATCCTACTCATGCTAAAAGCCCTATTAACCTCCTACTCATACTAAAAGCCCTACTAACGTCCTACTCATACTAAAAGCCATAATAACATCCTACTCATACTAAAAGCCCTACTAACGTCCTACTCATACTAAAAGCCCTACTAACGTCCTACTCATACTAAAAGCCCTACTAACGTCCTAGTCATACTAAAAGCCCTACTAACGCCCTACTCATACTAAAAGCCTTACTAATGTCCTACTCATACTAAACGCCCTACTAACGTCCTACTCATACCAAAAGCCCTACTAACGTCCTACTCATACTAACATCCTACTCATACTAAAAGCCCTACTATCGTCCTACTCATACTAAAAGCCCTACTATCGTCCTACTAATACTAACGTCCTACTCATACTAAAAGCCCTACTAACGTCCTACTCATACTAAAAGCCCTACTAACGTCCTACTCATACTAAAAGCCCTACTAACGTCCTACTCATACTAAAAGCCCTACTAACGTCCTACTCATACTAAAAGCCCTACCAACATCCTACCCATACTCATTTTGACGTCAGTGTGAGTATGTTGTGGTTGTGTATGCGAGTTTGTTTAGGCGAGAAATGCCCGGATCAGTACTAACTACATGTTGAGTATGTAGGAGGGAGTTTGCAGAAGTATTGGAAATAAACAACATTCCAATATATTTATAAGCTGGAGCTACAGACAGACACAGACAGACAGACAGATGGACAGACACACACACACACAGACAGACACACACACACACGGACAGACAGACACATACAGACAGACACACACACAGACGGACAGACAGACACATACAGACACACACAGACGGACGGACAGCACACACACAGACACATACACACAGACAGACAGACAGACAGACAGACACACACAGACACACACACACACAGACAGACACACACACACACACGGACAGACACAGACAGACACATACACACACACACAGACACACACAGATGGACGGACAGACACACACACACACACACACAGACAGACAGACAGACAGACAGACACACACACACACACACGCACGCACACACACACAGACGGACAGACACACACACACACACACACACACACGCACACACACACTCACAGTATGAGCCCTCACACTAGATGAATACAGAATGATATGAATAAACTATAAAACAGTTCAGCAGGGATTTGAAGTGGGTACTCAGATACACACAAAGACACTGATTAGCTGTTTGAGTGTGGACCAATCAAAGTATAAGAGACCAAGAGAGAGAGAAAAACTGTGTAGTGCAAAAGTCACATAAATAAATGTGAAATTCAAAGCAGTGTAAAGCCCCTATCTCACTGGGCTGCGACATGGAGACACAAAATTGCGACAAAATATGCCAATTTGCAACAATTTTCACTTGCAGTCTCACTGAGTTGCTACTTACGACACGTTTGCGAATGTCCTCGCCGGGACGTCGCATTTATGTCTCACGAACGTCTGGCGAGTGTCGCACGAACGGAATGTCAGTCTCATTTTTGTCTCAAATCAGTCGCAATTTAGTTTCATTTGTCGCCAAACCCCTCGCAAAGTTGTCTCACACTTCTCGCACTTTCTGACCGGAGACTAAACTGAGAAGGGTTTCAACGCGTGCGAACTCTGAGACTATTTTGAGACTTGATTTGAAGGTTTTTTGTGTTCAAAATTCATGCGACAGGACTGGGGCTCTGCGACTCACACCTCCGCGAATTGGTGAATTGTGCAACCAGTCTGAGCCCAGTGAGATAGGGGCTTCAGAGCGGTTGGTGGATTTGTAGAAGTATTTAAAATATTTGCAATATATTTTTTCCTAAAACTGTGCAAACAAGTCTCAATGAGCACAGGTGTTTTCAGACACACAGACAGACACACACACACACACACACACACACACACACACACACACACACACACACACACACACACACACACACACACACACACACACACACACACACACACACACACACTCTCACACCAGGAGATGAAATTGATCTCTGGATCACATGACATTTATAACAGCAGAGAGTTGAAGGTAACCACGTTATGTGAGTGACAGGTTGCTTTATGCCTTTGGACCTCTGACCCGTGGACCTTTACTGCAGGTCACCCCCCCCTCTCTCTCTCCCTCTCTCTCTCTCTCTCTCTCTCTCTCTCTCTCTCTCTCTCTCTCCCTCTCTCTCTCTCTCTCTCTCTCCCTCTCTCCCCCCCTCTCTCCCTCTCCCTCTCTCTCTCTCTCTCTCTCTCTCTCTCTCTCTGTCTCTCTCTCTCTCTCTCCCTCTCTCTCCTTCTCTCTCTCTCTCTCTCTCTCTCTCTCCCCTTTTCAACTCTGTACTGTCAAATAAAGCTTGAAAATGCCAGAAAATATCTTTAAAAAAATACTCAAACATATGCCTCTACATAGTAAAACAAGAGAACCTGAACATTTGGAGTGGTCTCTTCATTTTGTCCAGAGCTTTATGGTTTTTCATATTTTTCTCTCCAATTTTGTTGTAATAAGAATTCCAATTTGACAATGCAAAGGCACGGCAAGTTTATCGCTATAGCACAATTCAGACACCAGGCCGTTCAAAGTGCTTTACAGGGGCGAGACTAACATACATAATACACATTAGAAAAAGCGAAGGAACAGAAATAAAACATTTAAATGCTAATTATAGAACTATATTTAAATACAATACAGGTTAAAATGGAAACAGAAAAGTCTTCAGAAAGGAATGAAGTATGGGGCGCCCTTAGCTCAGTTGGTAGGGCGTCCCGTCCCCCCCCCATGGGCCTCGGCCAGCAGCGGACCCGGGTTTGATTCCAGCCCGCGGTCGTTTTCTGCATGTCACTCCCCTCTCTGCCCCATTTCACCTCTGTCTCTACACTATCAATAAAGCATAAAAATGACAAAAACTAAAAATATCTTTAATGAAATACAAAGAAGAAAGATTCATTTTCACTGTTTGCTGTCAGAGAAAGTGCAGCAGACATTGATCGTTCGTCTCTGTGCTGTGTGTAATCATCGCTCCTGTGTGGATGTGCATTTGATTAAGGCTCTAAATCCTGATTTAACTAGAGACAGTTATCGAGCTGTTTTACTCTGGGCTTTATTGAGCTGTGGTCGGGAACAATGTGGCTCTTTATCTCTTTGCTTTTATGATACTACTAAACTACCCAAAAAAATACATAAACTAGTTAGGTAACTAAATACACATTTCTGTTTTTTTTTTTCATGTTTAACCTCCCCTTTAAGATGTATTAATGTATTATTTGTATATATATATCCCATCTGCTTCTCCCCTGTGGACCATGCAGGGCAGTTACTGTCTGTTTAAGGCCTTGTAGTCAGTGATTCTGGAGAACGCTTGTTGTCAAAATCACTTTTTGGTCAAAATCAGTGAATATTTCCTGATTATCCTTTATTTACTGCTTTGGACAGACCCACTGAAAAACATTAAATGTGATCCATATTTTTTTTTATTACATCTGTTTATTGATTTTGAGTTGAGAGAGTTATCTTAACTTTTCATACCAGAAAAGCACACTATATAAGTGATCACTGTATGAATATAGAGCGATTTAACACGTATATTAATATATATATACCGTGTGTTTTCCCCCTTCTAGACCATGCAGGGCAGTGACATGAATACAGTACACTCTTTGCACACTATAGAAGTGATCACTGTATGAATATAGAGCGCCCAATGTCTGGAACGGACTGCCAGAGAGTCTGAGGTCCGCTGAGACTCTCAGCTCTTTTAAATCGGGTCTCAAAACGGTCTTGTTTCCGTTTTAACCTGTCATTTATTTATTTTTTTATTTTTTTTTGTAAAATGTTTTAATTATTTTATTTAAATGTTGTATTTTTATCCATGTTTTAAATTGGTTCCTTTTTTTGTATGTGTATTCTTTATTTGATTTTAACCCTGTGAAGCACCTTGAGTGGCCCTGTGCCTGAAATGTGCTCTATAGATAAAATGGCCTTGCCGTGATTTAACACGTATATTAACATATATATACCGTGTGTTTTCCCCCTTCTAGACCATGCAGCGACTGGCTAATGTAATGTAATGATTTGAGACGGTCATCTTTTTGTTTAATTTATTTATTTGTTTTTTTATTTTTTTGGAACAACAAACACACATACACTCAACTCAACTCAACTCAACTTTATTTATAAAGCCCTTTAAAACAACCACAGCTGAAACAAAGTGCTGTCTGTACATAATGCAGGTAAAGCTATTTAAAAGCAATACAACAATTTAAAATTCAGATAAAACAATTTAAACAAATGAAACTAATAAGCACAATGAATGAAATACACAGGGAACAGGTGTCTCCGGGGGAACAGGTGTCTCCGGGGGAACAGGTGTCTCCGGGTTAAAATCAAAATATATTGTACAAAAATATGTACAAATACACATGAAACATTAAAAAAACAAAAAAAAAAAAACAAGGGAGGAGGGGGGAGGGGGGTTTAGTCCTGGGTGAGAGGGTTATCTTAACTTATATCCCATGTGTTTTTCCCCTTCTAGACCATGCAGGGCAGTGACATGAATACAGTACACTCTTTGCACACTATATAAGTGATCACTGTGTGAATATAGAGCGATTTAACACGTATATTAACATGAATATATACCGTGTGTTTCTCTCCTTCTAGACCATGCAGGGCAGCGACTGTCTGTTTGAGGCTGTGGAGCAGCAGGATTTGGATACGGTTCAGATCCTGTTGTTCCAGTTCACAGCAGAGGAGCTGGATCTGAACACACCAAACAGCCAGGGACTCACTCCTCTGGACATCTCCATCATGACTAATAACACTCCCATAGCCAAGCTGCTGCTGAAGGCAGGGGGCAAGGAGAGTCCTCACTGTGAGTACCATATTATATACATCATTTATATGTGTTGGTAAATGGTAAATGGACTTGTATAGCGCTATATCTCCGTTTATCACAGACCCAAAGCGCTTTACATTGTTTTTGTACACATTCACCCAGTCACACACACATTCATACACCGATAGCAGCAGCTACCACGCAGGGTAGGCTTAGCACTAGGGTACTAAGCTAACTAAGCTAACTATCGGGAGCAATTCGGGGTTCAGTGTCTTGCCCAGGGACACTTCGACATGTGGCGGGGAGACGGGGGAGCGAACCTCCGACCCTGCACACCAGAGGCGAACTCCCTACCCACTTCACCACTGCCGCCCCTACAACTCTGTGTTATAACTCTGAGTATGAAAATATTAGTAGAAGTAGCAAAAAAAAAAATTAAAATTAAAATAAAAGTCAACAAAATATGAGAAAGAAAATCCTAATATTAAAAAAATAAAAGACAAAGAGTCTTAAGAAAGTCGCCAAAATACGAAGAAGAAAACAATTTAAAAGTCCCAAATAAAATGTTACTAAAAAGCCTCTAAGAACAGAACATCACTACACATCTCCATCATGACCAATAACACTCCCATAGCCAAGCTGCTGCTGAAGGCAGGGGGCAAGGAGAGTCCTCACTGTGAGTACCATATTATCCTCTATATATCAACATATCAAATGGTTTTTAGTGATGCTTAGAGATGTGACTTACTTGACTATCCAAAAAAAATCGCAAAAAAAAGTCACCAAAATACAGGGGAAACAATTGTAAAATAAAAAAGAAAAATATGGAAAAATATTATTTTTTTAAAGTCGTCTCCAGGAAGTCAAAGTATGAAAAATAACCCGAAAAAGTCGCAAAAAAAACTGGTAAAAACCTTCCAAAAATACCTCAGAGGAACTGGACCCAAACACACCAAACAGCCAGGGCCTAACTCCTCTGGACATCTCCATCATGACCAATAACACACCCATAGCCGAGCTGCTACTGAAGGCAGGGGGCGAGGAGAGTCCTCACTGTGAGTATATGAACACATTTTATTGTAGGAAATCTTAGGACCATTGTTTTCGAGCGCATAGGTGTAACCCAAAAGTCTTGCTGCATTCCTACGCCTTTGAGTGCAAAAGAACAGACATCCTACATCCTTCTCCTCCGAGCTGAAAACAGCTGGAGCCCTTTAGACCTCCATGAATTAATAAATCACTCATTCTCATTATATCATAATTGGCCGGAAATACTATGTGTGTGTGTGTGTGTGTGTGTGTGTGTGTGTGTGTGTGTGTGTGTGTGTGTGTGTGTGTGTGTGTGTGTGTGTGTGTGTGTGTGTCTGTGTGTGTGTGTGTGTGTGTGTGTCTGTGTGTGTCCTGTGTGTCAGTGTGTGCCTGTGTGTCAGTGTGTGTGTGTCTGTGTGTGTGTGTGTGTGTGTGTGTGTGTGTGTGTGTGTGTGTGTGTGTGTGTGTGTGTGTAGTCTGGTTTGACCTTTTATAGTCTGACAGTCCATCACCATCGCTGACACTGTTGCCTTGGAGACACTGGTGTATAAAACTAACTGAAGTTTTTTCATAAGGCTAGACACTGCAGTAGCCTGGCACACTCACTCACTCACTCACTCACTCACTCACTCACTCACTCACTCACTCACTCACTCACTCACTCACTCACTCACTCACTCACTCACTCACTCACTCACTCACTCACTCACTCACTCACTCACTCACTCACTCACTCACCCACTCAGGTTTTCTCCGGCCAGATTTCTGCCGGTCCAATCAGCGAACAGAGGGAGTAGCTGAGAACAATGACGTTGAGGTTGTGCGCCAGTTTCAGTTGTAGTCAGAAGCCGGCGCATGACATACGTCACTGTATCATCATGAAACTTAACCAGTTGATTACTGACATTAAAGCTGGGGTGGAGGATTTGGGGAGAAAATAGCAGCTGGGATAGAGATTTGAATCCAAATACCTCAACCGCTCCACTTGTTCTCTTTGGTCCCTCCCCTATGGTCCCTCCCTGACACGCTCTACACCAACAAAGTCGTGCCAAAGTGAATGGACAGTCCCAACAGCCAGGCCCGGTTCTACGGGGGTGCATGAGCATGCATTGCACCCTCAAAAAAATTGTTTGCACCCTCAAATGAAAAAAGGAGGGAGTGATTTTTTTTTTTATAAATATGATAAAAATATTAAAATACTTGCTCACAAAACAAATTGTAATTAACCTTTGACCATTTCCATTAAATACCGCTGTTTTCTGCATTTATTTTGTTCACTAAACCGATAAGAACGTTATATCATTATTCCACTGGCAGCTGTGGCTAAGCGAACCCATCTCTACTAGTGCGCTCCGCTCCGCTCCGCCCCGCCCCGCCCCGCCCCGCCCCCGCCCCCCACCCCGCCCGCCCCTGCCTGAACTATTTCGCTCTCAGCGATTGCAGTGCAATGGTTATTCAGCATAAAGTTAAAACACTCGCTTGCCCAAGACTGATGTTAAACCGAAACACAAAAGCCTTGCGCGAGCAAAGCAGTGATTCACCCAGTGAAACATGGGGTGAGACTGTGACTGTGGGTAACGGTGTAATCACCTTGCCGAGAGGAAAAGCTCTCTGGCTTAACGGCTAAAATGATAACCGGCCGCGGGGATATCATGTCCGCTAACGTTGTTCAGGGAGGCTTCCGCGATCGGATTGCATTTCACGAGCATGAAAACACAGAACCATGTCTGCAAACTGACAGAGCGACGAGAGAAAATAGAGTGAGCCGCCTCCCTCCGTTAGTTTCAGTCTACAGCCGAAAAAAATACAATCACCACTTAAACATGGGTTTAAATAAAGCCTCTTGTTTTTATGATCATTAGGGCTTTGATGCAAATTGAACATTTCGGTGGCAGCTGTGTTGCAGTTTTTTTCAGCAACTCACAGACTCATGCTTGCCCATAGGCGTAGATTTGGTGGGAGGGTGGCGGGGGGAGGGGGCACAGGGGACGTGTCCCCCCCAATAATCAGAAGAGAGCCTACAGTTTTTCTCAAAATATAAGAAACCTTATTCTCCAGGTAAACAGGTAAAACATAACAATTCAGGATGTTGAAACATTATATATCTCCTAATTGTTAATAGGCTACACATTCCCCTATGATTTAAACATTCAAAGTGTCATAATAGTTCACACTGCTGCGTCATGAATAGTGAGTGCTAAAAAAAAATAGTTTTGAACAATACAGTATAGTAAATATTTGAAAGCAATACAGAATGCCTGAGAGCCTTACTGCTTTTTATAACATTATATTAACGTCACTGGGAGCCTGTTGTCTTTTCCTTTAACAGAAATTTAGACATGTCCGCCATAAATAATTAAATACAGAAGGCATAAATAAGTACATAAAAATTCACCCGAATGCACAAAATGGTGTGTTTGAAGCACATTTTTTTCTGGGGGAGCACCCCCACTTATGTTGAAGAGAAACCTAAGCCCTTGTGCTTGCCACCCAACAATTATCACTGGCCCCATCCTGGCCACCCCAATGACGCCACTGCCCAGAAGTGCTTGACTATCTACTGGTAGAAAGGCCTGTGTAAAAAGCCAAGTCTGAACTGAAGCTGGGTAGCTGGTTTTAGTGTAGTACTGGTGCACCCCCTGTAATCTCAGATGCACCCTAAGGCATTCTGTTCTGGAACCGGGCCTGCCAACAGCCAATAAGAACAGAGAATCAGAGCCTCACTCTGATTGGTCAAAGTGTACAGCTCATGTTAACTTTGACCAATCAGAAATCACGTACCCCAGCTTTAAAGCTATTATTTTATTATGTGTGAATTTGAATCTCTTTAAAAACAAAAGAATATCTATATGTTGTATTAAAGGTGCAGTGTGTAATATGACATCATCAAGAAAGTTCTACAAAGTTCTAGAATGCAACGCTCCCTGGGTAACCCCAAACCTTTAGAATAATAACAGAAGCTACAGTGGCCTTCAAGGACAAGAACAATTCTACATTTTAAACAATGCACCTGATGACATTCCAACTATGACACTTTCAAGATGGCGGCACTAGGCCTTGGTCCAAAATATGCAGAAATATGAACATGTATGAGACCCATAAGGAAAAAAATAATAATAAAAAAAAAAATTCAGCTATTATGCACTAAATTAAATGTACTTATGGATATTATAATTACTTTCTAGAAAATCTGCTAGGAAATAAAACCCACAAAATTCTACACACTGCAGCTTTAAGCCAGAGTTAAAATGTGTATTTCATATTTACATCATATTAGAGTCCAAAGAGTTTTAACTGAACAGCAATTTTTTTTTTTTAAATCAGAAAATATACCATATGTACAGGTCTTAAAAATGCATTTTCATCATGTTTTTAAGAAGAAAATGTCTCATAAATCAGACAGTGAACAACTTATGAACAAATCCTTCTGTAATGACCTTCAGAATAGTGCTGAGAATGATCATGGAAAGTTTAGTTGATGTAAGAGCTTTAGAAGTTGATGATTTATTGAAAAAAAAAAACTAATGTTGAGATAATATCAAAATCTGTTTAGCTCTCTGTACACAATGTGCTAGCCCACGTGTGTGTGTGTGTGTGTGTGTGTGTGTGTGTGTGTGTGTGTGTACGTGTGTGTGTGTGTACGTGTGTGTGTGTGTGTGTGTGTGTACCGATACCTCTGTGCGTGTGTGTGTGTGTACGTGTGTGTGTGTGTGTGTGTGTGTGTGTGTGTGTGTGTGTGTGTGTGTGTGTGAGTGTGTGTGTGTGCCAATACCTCTGTGTGTGTGTGTGTGTGTGTGTGTGTGTGTGCCGATACCACTGTGTGTGTGTGTGTGTGTGTACGTTTTACTTGCAGAATAGCGTGAGTAGTGAATCAGACAGGGCCTCGCTATGCCCCACCCCCCTCACACACACACACACACCTACTGCACACACACACACACACACACACACACACACTACGCGCACACACACACACACACACACTCACAGAGGCACGCACACAAACACTCACAGTGGCACACACACACACTACGCACACACACACAGAGGCACACAGACACACACACACACACACACACACACACACACACACACACACAGAGGCACACACACACACAGAGGCACACAGAGACACACACACACACACACACACACACACACACACAAGGGCACACACAGACACACACACACACACACACACACACACACACACACACAACACACACACACACACACACACACACACACACACACACACACACGTACATACATCTTTCCTTGTACTAAATATTCTCCAAAGACAGGTGGTTCATACCTTACTGCTGAAACCCCCATTAGACAGTGTGTGTGTGTGTGTGTGTGTGTGTGTGTGTGTGTGTGTGTGTGTGTGTGTGTGTGTGTGTGTGTGTGTGTGTGTGTGTGTGTGTGTGTGTGTGTGTGTGTGTGTGTGTGTGTGTGCGCGCGTACTTAGCGTGTGTGTGTTTGTGTCTGTGCCTCTGTGTGTCTGTGCCTCTGTGCGTGCTTAGTATGTGTGTGTGCGTGCCCCTCTCTGTGTGTGTGTGTGTGTGTGTGTGTGTGTGCCCCTCTGTATGTGTGTGTGTGTGTGTGTCTCTGTGTGTGTGTGTGTGTGCCCCTCTGTAGTGTGTGTGTCTTAGTATGTGTGTGTGTGTGTGTGTGTGTGTGCGTGCGTGTGGCCCTCTGTGTGTGTGTCTGTGTGTGTGCGTTCCCCTCTGTGTGTGTGTGCGTGTGTGTGCGTTCCCCTCTGTGTGTGTGTGCGTGCCCCTCTGTGCGTGTGTGTGCGTGTGTGTGTGTGTGTGTGTGTGCGTGCCCCTCTGTGCGTGTGTGTGCGTGTGTGTGTGTGTGTGTGTGTGTGTGTGTGAGGTGAAACAGTGGGCACTTTACATCAGCTCCTGCGTGCCCCCCTGTGTGTGTGTGTCTGTGTGTGTGTGTGTGTGTGTGTGCGTGCCCCTCTGTGTGTGTGTGCGTGCCCTCTGTGTGTGTGTGTGTGTGTGCCCTCTGTGTGTGTGTGTGTGTGTGTGTGTGTGTGTGTGTGTGTGTGTGTGTGTGTGTGTGTGTCTGTGTGTGTGTGTGTGTGTGTGTGTGTGTGTGTGTGTGTGTGTGTGTGTGTGAGGTGAAACAGTGGGCACTTTACATCAGCTCCTGCGTGCCCCCCCTGTGTGTGTGTGTCTGTTTTGTGGG
>CM049411.1:1505000-1515000 GCA_026929865.2 Hyperoplus lanceolatus
GAGAGAGAGAGAGAGAGAGGGGATGACCTACAGTAAAGGTCCACGGGTCGGATTTGAACCCACGACCACTGCAACGAAGGCCGGAGCCAATATGGTACACGCTCTATCCACTACACCACCAGAGCGCACCATTTTTTTTTTAACATTGTTCAAACTTTATACTTTTTACAAGTGAATACATATCACGTTGAGTCGTTCACAAGAAAAACTTTTCATAGTGAATGTCCTCCACCAGGGAAACCTTAGTTTAGTCCCTCAATTTATATTTATTTATTTATTTATTTATTTATTATTATTCTTTCGGACAATTCCACACAATACACAATTATCTCTTTCACATCATACATCTTAATTAGTGTTGTCCGAAGGATGACGGAAGAAGCCTAAGGCTTATCGAGTCCCGCCCCCAATAAATATATAAAGCTACGACTACGACTATTGTACTTGTCCTGCTTTCAAAACCTCAGTAAGAAAGTTTGAAGTGTGAGAGTATGTTCGTAAGTATTCTCAAATGAACAGTCCTAATACAGCCAAGGTCCAGGAGTCTTTATCTTGGATATTCCAGGCAATTTATTTGTTCCTATCGTATTCTCTCTCTCTCTCTCTCTCTCTCTCTCTCTCTCTCTCTCTCTCTCTCTCTGTCTGTCTCTCTGTCTGTCTCTCTAACTCTCTCTCTCTCACACAAACACTCTCTCTCTCACTCTCTCACAAACACTCTCTCTCTCTCTTTCCCTCTCTCTCACAAACACACACTCCCTCTCTCTCACACTCACACACTCCCTCTCTCTCTCTCTCCCTTTCTCTCTCTCCCTTTCTCTCTCTCTCACAAAAACACACACTCCCTCTCTCACACACTCCCTCTCTCTCTCTCTTCCTCTCTCTCTCTCTCTCTCTCTCTCTCTCTCTCTCTCTCTCTCCCCCCCTTCAGTGTATTTTACCTTTTAAGGTTTAAATTTTTCATATTTTCATTCTCGACACGTGGTCAGACCCTCGACCTTGACACACACACAAAGACACACACTCCCACACACACACACACACACACACACACACACACAGCTCCCACACAAACACACACACCCCCCCCCCCCCCACCCCCCCACACAAACACACACACACACACACACACACACACACACACACACACACACACACACACACACTCCCTCCCACACAAACAAACACACAGCTCCCAATCACACACACACACACACAGCTCCCACTCACACAAACACACACACACACACACACACACACACACACACACACACACACACACACACAGCACACACACACACACACACACACACACACACACACACAGCTCCCACACAAACACACACACACACACACACACACACACACACACACACACACACTTTATTATTTATTATTCTGTTAATTAGACACTCAACTGTGCCTGGTATTGAGAATGTCTACTAGTAATAGCAAAGGCTTTTGTGTCATAGTAACAAATGCCTCTTCATGATACATTTAAAAACAACATAGCCTATGTCAAGTAATACATTAGTGTGACATACATGACTTTTAGCTTTAAAGGTGCTCCGAGGAACTTTCAGTGTGTGTTCATTCTAGCGCCCCCTTTGGACTAAAAGCGGTAGTGTTTTTACCACGCCAGCTGTTGTTCCTGGGTGAGCGTATATACCCATGACAAAGGCATTAAGAAAAACTATATCAAAAATAGCATTCTCTGCACTGATGGTCTCGTTTTGCTGTTACATGTAATTTATGATCACCAGAGGAAAAATGAGACTGTTTCAGAAATATTTAAAAGTTCCTCATAGCAGCTTTAAGATAATCACACACACGTCCCCTGAAATAAAACTTTCTGTAGAAGGCCATTCCTTTCATAATAAAAAATAAATTAGGAAAAAATAAAATATTAAAGGCTGAATAAATGAATAACTATGAAATTAAATGTACCAGAAAGAGAATTGTGCAGCAGGAGAAACATAATGAGTTTCCAGTCCAATTATAGGTTCCTGTGGGCATATTTTCATTCTTCCTTCTGTCACGTGGTCAGTCCAATGGGCACAGCCTTAATCAGCAACATGAGTAGAACAGCTCTCCCGTCCTTCACTGTCACTTTTCCTTTCAAAATATTTTAATTTAATTTACCATTCTTTTATCCAATGTCATTTATTTTAATCATGCGTAATCTTAATTTGAATCCCTGTAAAGTATTGGACTTCCTTTAGAAAGGTCTGTGAGTGTGTGTGTGTGTGAGTGTGTGTGTGTGTGTGCGCGTGTGTGTGTGCGTGTGCGTGTGCGAGTGCGTGTGCGTGTGCGTGTGCGTGTGCGAGTGCGTGTGCGTGTGCGTGTGTGTGTGCGTGCGTGCGTGTGCGTGTGTGTGTGTGTGATAACTTGTGAAACCTGTGGAAGAACCAATTTGTTCGTATAAATTTCAGAAGTTGAACCAGAAGAAGCTTCATGTTGGTGAAAAGCATGAATACATCGCTTAAGCCCCTATCTCACTGGGCTGCGACTGTTTGCGACCAGTTGGAGACACAAAATTGTGACAAAATGTGCCAATTTGCGACAATTTTCACTTGCAGTCTCACTGAGTTGGTTCCTCACGACACGTTTGCGAATGTCTTTGCAGGAAGGTCGCATTTATGTCTCACGAACGTCTGGCGAGCGTCGCACGAACGGAATGTCAGTCTCATTTTTGTCTCAAATCAGTCGCAATTTAGTTTTATATGTCGCCAAACCCTCGCAAAGTTGTCTCACACTTCTCGCACTTTCTGACTCGCGGAGACTAAATTGAGAAGGGTTTGCGACGCGTGCGACACACCTGCGACGACTCTGAGACTATTTTGAGACTGATTTGTCGCACACTTTTTTTGAACATGTTCAAAATTCATGCGACAGGACTGCGCGGCTCTGCGACTCATGAGAGGAAATTGAGAAAACCTCCGCGAACGTTTGGAGACAGTTTAGAGACTCGTTTGCGAATGCAGTCTCCAACTTGTCGCAAACAGTCGCAGCCCAGTGAGATAGGGGCTTTACTCTCTCTTCAACTTAAACCTTTCTCTGTCTTTCTAGTTGTGAGTGTAGCAACCTTAACTCTCTCTCTTTCTCTGTCTGTCTGTCTGTCTGTCTGTCTGTCTTTCTTTGTGTGTGTGTGTGTGTGTGTGTGTGTGTGTGTGTGTGTGTGTGTGTGTGTGTGTGTGTGTGTGTGTGTGTGTGTGTGTGTGTGTGTGTGTGTGTGTGTGTGTGTGTGTGTGTGTGTGTGTGTGTGTGTGTGCAATACAATCCCTTTTTTACACTTTGCACTATTCTTGTACCAAAGAATTTCCTTTCACGGTTTTCCGTCCATTTTGTAAAAATTAGAATGTTTCAGAAAAGTGTAAAAGTTCCTCATGGCTACTTTAACTCTCTCTCTTTCTGTCTACGTGTGTGTGTGTGTGTGTGTGTGTGTGTGTGTGTGTGTGTGTGTGTGTGTGTGTGTGTGTGTGTGTGTGTGTGTGTGTGTGTGTGTGTGTGTGTGTGTGTGTGTGTGTGTGTGTGTGTTTATTCTAGTTGTGAGTGTAGAGTCTCGTGCATGCCACCTACAGTCCCTGGTGGTTGAGGCAGAGCAGAGGGCCTCAGAGCTGGCTGCTCAGGCCCAGAGAGAAGGCCTGTCCCTGGACGCCTGTCAGAAGGACAAGCAGCTAAGAGCCTGGGAGTGGAGGAGCAAGCTGTACCGACGCATGACCACAGGGTTTCAGCACGCACGTGAGTAGAGAGAGAGAGACAGAGAGACAGACAGAGAGACACACACACATAGAGAGAGAGAGAGAGAGAGACACACACACACATAGAGAGAGAGAGAGAGACACACACACACACATAGAGAGAGAGAGACACACACACACATAGAGAGAGAGACACACACACACACATAGAGAGAGAGACACACACACACATAGAGAGAGAGAGACACCCACACACATAGAGATAAAGAGAGAGAGATAGAGAGAGAGACACACATAGAGAGAGAGAGAGAGAGAGAGAAACACACACAAACACACACTCTCACTCACTCACTCACTCACTCACTCAGACACAGCCTAGGCTCTGTAAACAGGCAAGTTACTAGCAATGGTTGAGTGGAGGAGCAAGCTCTACAGACACATGACTACAGGGTTTCAACACACACGGAAGTCTACCACACACACACACACACACACACACACACACACACACACACACACACACACACACACACACACACAGCCTGATACATGTTAACACACACATACACACACACACACACACAAGCCTAGGCTCTGTAAACAGTCATGCTACTATAGCTACGGTGGCCCCTTCGTTTGCATACAGAGTCTAGGCTGTGTATTACATAGCGCCAGATTGTTTTCCAGCGCACACACAGTACAGACAGGTAGTGGATCATGAGGAGACAGACACACAGTACAGACAGGTAGTGGATCATGAGGAGACAGACACACAGTACAGACAGGTAGTGGATCATGAGGAGACAGACACACAGTACAGACAGGTAGTGGATCATGAGGAGACAGACACACAGTACAGACAGGTAGTGGATCATGAGGAGATATTCACTCAGTACAGACAGGTAGTGGATCATGAGGAGATATTCACTCAGTACAGACAGGTAGTGGATCATGAGGAGATATTCACTCAGTACAGACAGGTAGTGGATCATGAGGAGATATTCACACAGTACAGACAGGTAGTGGATCATGAGGAGATATTCACTCAGTACAGACAGGTAGTGGATCATGAGGAGATATTCACACAGTACAGACAGGTAGTGGATCATGAGGAGATATTCACTCAGTACAGACAGGTAGTGGATCATGAGGAGATATTCACTCAGTACAGACAGGTAGTGGATCATGATGAGATATTCACTCAGTACAGACAGGTAGTGGATCATGAGGAGATATTCACTCAGTACAGACAGGTAGTGGATCATGAGGAGATATTCACACAGTACAGACAGGTAGTGGATCATGAGGAGATATTCACACAGTACAGACAGGTAGTGGATCATGAGGAGATATTCACACAGTACAGACAGGTAGTGGATCATGAGGAGATGTTCACACAGTACAGACAGGTAGTGGATCATGAGGAGACAGACACACAGTACAGACAGGTAGTGGATCATGAGGAGATATTCACACAGTACAGACAGGTAGTGGATCATGAGGAGACAGACACACAGTACAGACAGGTAGTGGATCATGAGGAGATATTCACACAGTACAGACAGGTAGTGGATCATGAGGAGATGTTCACACAGTACAGACAGGTAGTGGATCATGAGGAGACAGACACACAGTACAGACAGGTAGTGGATCATGAGGAGATATTCACTCAGTACAGACAGGTAGTGGATCATGAGGAGATATTCACTCAGTACAGACAGGTAGTGGATCATGAGGAGATATTCACTCAGTACAGACAGGTAGTGGATCATGAGGAGATATTCACACAGTACAGACAGGTAGTGGATCATGAGGAGATATTCACTCAGTACAGACAGGTAGTGGATCATGAGGAGATATTCACACAGTACAGACAGGTAGTGGATCATGAGGAGATATTCACTCAGTACAGACAGGTAGTGGATCATGAGGAGATATTCACTCAGTACAGACAGGTAGTGGATCATGAGGAGATATTCACTCAGTACAGACAGGTAGTGGATCATGAGGAGATATTCACACAGTACAGACAGGTAGTGGATCATGAGGAGATATTCACACAGTACAGACAGGTAGTGGATCATGAGGAGATGTTCACACAGTACAGACAGGTAGTGGATCATGAGGAGACAGACACACAGTACAGACAGGTAGTGGATCATGAGGAGATATTCACACAGTACAGACAGGTAGTGGATCATGAGGAGACAGACACACAGTACAGACAGGTAGTGGATCATGAGGAGATATTCACACAGTACAGACAGGTAGTGGATCATGAGGAGATGTTCACACAGTACAGACAGGTAGTGGATCATGAGGAGACAGACACACAGTACAGACAGGTAGTGGATCATGAGGAGATATTCACACAGTACAGACAGGTAGTGGATCATGAGGAGATGTTCACACAGTACAGACAGGTAGTGGATCATGAGGAGATATACACACAGTACAGACAGGTAGTGGATCATGAGGAGATGTTCACACAGTACAGACAGGTAGTGGATCATGAGGAGACAGACACACAGTACAGACAGGTAGTGGATCATGAGGAGATATACACACAGTACAGACAGGTAGTGGATCATGAGGAGATGTTCACACAGTACAGACAGGTAGTGGATCATGAGGAGACAGACACACAGTACAGACAGGTAGTGGATCATGAGGAGATATACACACAGTACAGACAGGTAGTGGATCATGAGGAGATATTCACTCAGTACAGACAGGTAGTGGATCATGAGGAGATATTCACACAGTACAGACAGGTAGTGGATCATGAGGAGATATTCACTCAGTACAGACAGGTAGTGGATCATGAGGAGATGTTCACACAGTACAGACAGGTAGTGGATCATGAGGAGACAGACACACAGTACAGACAGGTAGTGGATCATGAGGAGATATTCACACAGTACAGACAGGTAGTGGATCATGAGGAGACAGACACACAGTACAGACAGGTAGTGGATCATGAGGAGATATTCACACAGTACAGACAGGTAGTGGATCATGAGGAGATGTTCACACAGTACAGACAGGTAGTGGATCATGAGGAGACAGACACACAGTACAGACAGGTAGTGGATCATGAGGAGATATTCACACAGTACAGACAGGTAGTGGATCATGAGGAGATGTTCACACAGTACAGACAGGTAGTGGATCATGAGGAGATATACACACAGTACAGACAGGTAGTGGATCATGAGGAGATGTTCACACAGTACAGACAGGTAGTGGATCATGAGGAGACAGACACACAGTACAGACAGGTAGTGGATCATGAGGAGATATACACACAGTACAGACAGGTAGTGGATCATGAGGAGATATTCACTCAGTACAGACAGGTAGTGGATCATGAGGAGATATTCACACAGTACAGACAGGTAGTGGATCATGAGGAGATATTCACTCAGTACAGACAGGTAGTGGATCATGAGGAGATGTTCACACAGTACAGACAGGTAGTGGATCATGAGGAGACAGACACACAGTACAGACAGGTAGTGGATCATGAGGAGATATTCACACAGTACAGACAGGTAGTGGATCATGAGGAGACAGACACACAGTACAGACAGGTAGTGGATCATGAGGAGATATTCACACAGTACAGACAGGTAGTGGATCATGAGGAGATGTTCACACAGTACAGACAGGTAGTGGATCATGAGGAGACAGACACACAGTACAGACAGGTAGTGGATCATGAGGAGATATTCACACAGTACAGACAGGTAGTGGATCATGAGGAGATGTTCACACAGTACAGACAGGTAGTGGATCATGAGGAGATATACACACAGTACAGACAGGTAGTGGATCATGAGGAGATGTTCACACAGTACAGACAGGTAGTGGATCATGAGGAGACAGACACACAGTACAGACAGGTAGTGGATCATGAGGAGATATACACACAGTACAGACAGGTAGTGGATCATGAGGAGATGTTCACACAGTACAGACAGGTAGTGGATCATGAGGAGACAGACACACAGTACAGACAGGTAGTGGATCATGAGGAGATATACACACAGTACAGACAGGTAGTGGATCATGAGGAGATATACACACAGTACAGACAGGTAGCGGATCATGAGGAGATATTCACTCAGTACAGACAGGTAGTGGATCATGAGGAGATATTCACTCAGTACAGACAGGTAGTGGATCATGAGGAGATATTCACTCAGTACAGACAGGTAGTGGATCATGAGGAGACAGACACACAGTACAGACAGGTAGTGGATCATGAGGAGATATTCACTCAGTACAGACAGGTAGTGGATCATAGGAGATATTCACACAGTACAGACAGGTAGTGGATCATGAGGAGACAGACACACAGTACAGACAGGTAGTGGATCATGAGGAGACAGACACACAGTACAGACAGGTAGTGGATCATGAGGAGATATTCACACAGTACAGACAGGTAGTGGATCATGAGGAGATATTCACTCAGTACAGACAGGTAGTGGATCATGAGGAGATATTCACACAGTACAGACAGGTAGTGGATCATGAGGAGATATACACACAGTACAGACAGGTAGTGGATCATGAGGAGATGTTCACACAGTACAGACAGGTAGTGGATCATGAGGAGATATTCACTGATTTTGACAAAAAGCGTTCTCCAGAATCACTGACTACACCTTTAATAATAATACTTGATCAGATTCATTCAGCTCTATTCTAGACACTCAAGGACACTTTTACATTTGCATTAATTTCCAGCTTGGCCAGTAGCTTAGCTTTTTACTGTCCCCATATATATTTTCACTGGCCCGACACCCAAAAAATATTTAACAAATTCTGATGATTATTATATGTACAGCATTGAATTTCCTGTTGGATTTGGCTGTTTTCTTTTAGTTAATGAGATGAAATATTGATGATAACAATTTATATATATACTTATATATATATATATATATTTATATATATATATATATATTTATATATATATATATATATATTTGGGGCGACTGTGGCTCAGTTGATAGAGCGGGTCGGCCGATGATCAAAGGGTTGGAAGTTCGATCCCCGCCCTGCCACTTGTGTCATAGTTGTTGTGTCCCTGGGCAAGACACTTCACCCACCTTGCCTCGTGTGAATGTCGATAGTTAGCTTGCTGCTATCGGTGTGTGAATGGTAACGTGGGAATGGGAACAGGTCACCCTTGCAAAAGTGTCTTCGGACTCAATGGGATTTACCTGTATAAATAAAGGTTAAAAAAAAATAAAATAAAAAAAATATATACAGTGAACCATGTCGTATTTGACAAGAATGCACAAATAGTGACTGGCCAATCAACTCACCCTGCATATTGTTTCACTGGCCCCGGGTCAAGATATTCAATGATTTGGACAAAACGAGATTTTAACAAACAAAGGTTCTCCAGAATCACTGACTACACCTTTAATAATAATTGATCAGATTCATACAGCTTCTATTCTAGACACTCATTTTTAATTTTAATTTTTTCATTTAACTTCTATTTATCCTCCAGAGACCAGTTGAGGGCTGACCCTCATCTACACCGACGTCGAGTTTAAAACAAATTCAAAGGAAAAACAACAATACAAACACAATATTCAACGCAAATACATCAAATACACAACAACAGGTGAAGAGAGAAACAAGTGAAACATTTACACAGTGGTGAAGAGTGGCAGCAATTAAAATGAAATGGGTGAAAGTACAATATAGCCTAATTAAAACAGTTACAGGTTTACATTTACATTCATTTACATGTTACAATGAAAGAAAGGGCGAGAGGTTTAGCAGCCAACCGTACACAAGAAAACTGGGGTCACAGGCGCATGAAGTAAAACCCAACGTGCTATTATAATAATGTTTAATTAAAATAGAGAAAGGTCTCGTGAGGTTAGTAATTACTGTGTGAATGGGACGTGTGTGTGTGTGTGTGTGTGTGTGTGTGTGTGTGTGTGTGTGTGTGTGTGTGTGTGTGTGTGTGTGTGTGTGTGTGTGTGTGAGCTGTGTGAACCCTTTATATACAGTCTATGGTTTGAGAGGATCACACACTCACACACACACACAACCACACACACACTCACACAACCACACACACACTCACACACACCACACACACACACACACATACACACACTCACACACACACACACACTCACACACACACACACACACTTACACACACACACTCATACTCTGATACACGTTCACACACACACTCACACATACACATACATACACACACACACACACACACACACACACACACACACACACACACACACACA
>CM049411.1:1522500-1527500 GCA_026929865.2 Hyperoplus lanceolatus
GCGCGGCACAGCGACAGCTGTCGCCGGAAGCGCGGAAGTTGCCGCTATATTGTAGAGGACCATGAGGCTATATTCTAGAGCTCCATGAGCTGTACATGTGTAATCAATTTCAAGTCAATCAGAGTCGGGTGATTTTTGTGGCGCCCCCTATGGGTTAATCGCGATAAGCCTCGAGGGACATGCTGCCGCATGACTTCTGCACACACCCAGCAAGTTCGATGACGATAGGACCTACGGTTAAGGAGTTATGGCCAATTTGTGGATAGCCCCGCCCCTGTGGCGCCCCCTATGGGTTAATCGCGATAAGCATCGAGGGACATGCTGCCGCATGACTTCTGCACACACCCAGCAAGTTTGATGATGATAGGACCTACGGTAAAGGAGTTATGGCCAACGTGTTATTAAGCCCCGCCCCTGTGGCGCCCCCTATGGGTAAGTCTCGACAAGCTTAGAGGGCCACGCTACTACATGTCTTCTGCACGTATCCTGCAAGTTTCATGATGATAGGACCTAAGGTCACTGAGTTATGGCCAACGTGTTATCAAGCCCCGCCCCTGCGTAAACATTTTAATCACTGGCGGCCATGTCTTTGAAGCTATCCTACTAATATTTTTCGGAGACGTCGTCATAGTCCCCCGGGGCTTCGTGAGACATTTGGTGTTGATAGAGTAAAACTTGAAAAAGTTGTGGATAAAACCCTGTTTTTCAATTTATGCCAATTAGCCGCAAGTATTTCCAGGTTGACTCTGTGGTCCAAGAGGCTTTTTCGTAGAGCACCTTAAAATACACCTGTGTGAGAAATTTCAAGTCAATCGGACTTACGGTGTGCGGGGCGCGGCCTCTCAAACTTCCTTCAGTCGGGGCTTAACAGCGCCCCTAGCGGAAATTAGAAAAAAATTCCTTGAGGCTAAATTGTAGAGCACCATGAGCTGTACATGTGCAATCAATTTCAAGTCAATCGGAGTCGGGTGACTTTTGTGGCGCCCCCTATGGGTTAATCGCGATAAGCTTGGAGGGACATGCAACCACATGACTTCTGCACATACCCAGCAAGTTTGATGATGATAGGACCTATGGTTAAGGAGTTATGGCCAATTTGTGGATAGGCCCCGCCCCTGTGGCGCCCCCTATGGGTTAATCGCGATAAGCTTCGAAGGGACATGCTTCCACATGACTACTGCACATACCCAGCAAGTTTGATGATGATAGGACCTATGGTTAAGGAGTTATGGCCAACGTGTTATTAAGCCCCGCCCCTGTGGCGCCCCTATGGGATTCATCGCGATAAGCTTCTAAGGGACATGTTACCACATGACTTCTGCACATACCCAGCAAGTTTGATGATGATAGGACCTACGGTTAAGGAGTTATGGCCAATTTGTGGATAGGCGGCGCCCCCTATGGGTTTATCGCGATAAACCTCGAGGGACATGCTACCAAATGACTTCTGCACATACCCAGCAAGTTTGATGATGATAGGACCTATGGTTAAGGAGTTATGGCCAACGTGTTATTAAGCCCTGCCCCTGTGGCGCCCCCTATGGGTTAATCGCGATAAGCTTAAAGGGGACATGCTACCACATGACTTCTGCACATACCCAGCAAGTTTGATGATGATAGGACCTATGGTTAAGGAGTTATGGCCAACGTGTTATTAAGCCCCGCCCCTGTGGCGCCCCCTATGGGTTAATCGCGATAAGCTTAAAGGGGACATGCTACCACATGACTTCTGCACATACCCAGCAAGTTTGATGATGATAGGACCTATCGTTAAGGAGTTATGGCCAACGTGTTATTAAGCCCCGCCCCTTTTCACATATTTCACATTTAAAGACTTCCTGATGATTTTGGGGCGGGGCTTCAAGAGGCTTTTTTGTGGGGCCTGCAAAGATACATTTGGGGTTGTAATTTCGTGCAGCTAGGTATAACACAGCCTGAGCTATGATGAATTAAAGTTTCATGAGGTACGTATTTACGCGACACTTTGACCCCAAAAAGATCCCTGGTTCTCTGTTAAGTTTGAAATCTTTTCGCAATTTAGCATCGGGCAAGGGTCTTTTGTATTTGAGAAGTGGTTTGACGTCCCTGGCGTAAAAACTCTAGGACTAGTTCGTCGAAATGCGAAAAGATGGTTTCGGCGGTTTTAGGCACTAAATCCAACATGGCCGACTTCCTGTTGATTTTGGCCAATGACATACAATTGCATTTATGTGCGCCTTGGGCCATTACATGTTGTCCGGAAATTTCAGGCTTCTAGCCCAATTTTTGAGCATGCATTTCCCGTAAAACAGTTTTTGGCCATAGGGGGCGCAATTTTTGAGATCAAATCCTGATCCACTGATACATTAAATTTTTTTGCAGGTCATAAGGGTACGCCACATATTTTCAACTTTTGCATGACGGTAAGGGGGTCAAAAGTGCCGAAGAAGTGTCGGGGAAAGAATAATAAGAATAAAACTCCTACCGATTGCAATAGGGCTTCGCACCGGTCGGTGCTCGGGCCCTAATAAAACATGTTGTTGTTATCAAATACCTCCACAGCTGTAATCAGTGTGAATGCTGGAGCTTCCAGGAATGTCTTTCAATTATAATTTTATCTGGTAAAATAAGGTAATGAAATTACCTCTAAAAGGTGGGATTTCTGCCTGATCACAGACCCTCAATAAGACATACACTCACCTTGGTGACTCACTCTGCCCATTAAAGGGCAATTTCACTTTTTTTTCTTGATTATTTTTTTCTTTTTTCCGCTTTATTAGACAGTTTGGAGAGGCACAGTTGAAATGTGGCAAACACTCTGGTCTTTGAAGGCCTATTTCACACATATTTTTCTTTTCATGTCTTTCAATTATAATTTTATCTAGACATTTTTAAATATTCAACATAATTCCTATAAGAGTTAAACAATTCACTACTGTTCATGCTTAAGACTTTTTTTTTATCTTCATGCTCCTTTAGCTGATTCATATACATTCAAGCCATCTATGTAGTTTAGCTCCATGTCTATTCAATTACTATTTCATAGTTTTTTATCCATGTCTTTCAATTTATTCATAATTTCAGCAAAAAATATTATCCAAACTTCTATATATTCAACTTTTCAACTCCTTTCCTACTAAAGAAACCTTTTTAAACTTTTTTTCAAATCTTCATACTCAGCTATCCAGTTTAGCGTAAGCTGTTTCAGCATTCACACGCATTTTCAGCAGGAAATGCATTTTCTAATATTGCTTTGTCATACTTTATTTCATTTTTAGATGTAGGGTTTGACAGATATTTAGTGTACTTTTTTGAAATATTTGCAGATTCAATGCATCTAAATTGTAACGTGATGAAATGATATACATTGATTAAGCCTGCACTGTATTCATTTGTCTATCTGTCTTAACTGTTTGTTTTAAAGCTGCAGTGTGTAGAATTTGGTGTTTTATTTCCTAGCTGATTTTGTAGAAAGTAATTATAATATCCATAAGTGCATTTAATTTAGTGCATAATAGCTGATTTTTAATTATTTATTTTTCACTTAGAAAGGGTCTCATATATGTCCATATTTCTGCATATTTTGGACCAAGGCCTAGTGCCGCCATCTTGAAAGTGTCATAGTTGGAATGTCATCAGGTGCATTGTTTAAAATGTAGAATTGTTCTTGTCCTTGAAGGCCACTGTAGCTTCTGTTATTATTCTAAAGAGGTGGGGTTACCCAGGGAGTGTTGCATTCTAGAACTTTGTAGAACTTTCTTGATGATGTCATATTACACACTGCACCTTTAAAATTTAGCAAATAAAAAAAAAAAAAAAGTATGTCATATTGTTTAGCTATAACAGTATAAGTCCATGGAGCCTGTACAGTGTGAGTGTTGTGTAGAGGCAGTGAGTCAGCTGGGTGTGTGGACCTCCAGTTTCCTTTCACGACTCACTTCCTTTGTAACATCCAAGGCCTTTTGTGGATGCATTCAAGTGTGTGTGTGTGTGTGTGTGTGTGTGTGTGTGTGTGTGTGTGTGTGTGTGTGTGTGTGTGTGTGTGTGTGTGTGTGTGTGTGTGGGTCAGTAGATCTTTTAGAGTGTGTGGGTGTGTGATTTTATCAAAAGCAAAAAAAAAGAACATAGTGTGAAAGTAGGACTGAATGATCACAGGTTTTGACAATGACTGACAGACACACACACGCACACACACACACACACACAAAGGCACACACACACACACACACACACAACACACACACACACACACACACACACACACACACACACACACACACACACACACACACACACACACACACACACACACACACACACACACACACACACACGCACATAAACCAAACTAAAAACACCAATTTCAACCTCAAGGTGGCATCAAAGGAAAAGTCTTTGAATTTCACAATTTTTTTTATAATTTACTTTCTATGTTTCTAGTCTAACTCTGTGTGTGTGTGTGTGTGTGCGTGTGTGTGTGTGTGTGTGCGTGTGCGTGTGCGTGTGTGTGTGTGTGTGTGTGTGTGTGTGTGTGTGTGTGTGTGTGTGTGTGTGTGTGTGTGTGCAGACTGGAGGGAGAGTGATGGTAGGGAGCCCAGGAGAAGAGGACACATCGAGGCGATGGAGCGTCTGCTGCAGCAGGTCCGCGCTACGCACACACACTACTGCTGTGGAGGTAAGACACACACACAGAGACAGACACACACACACACACACACACACACACACACACACACACACAGCACGCACACACACACACACACACAGAGACGAACACACACACACACACACACACACACAGACACACACACACAGCACACACACAGAACAGACAGACACACACACACACACACACACACACACACACACAGACAGACAGACACACACACACACACACACACACACACACACACACACACACACACACACTCACACTCACACACACACTACTGCTGTGGAGGTAAGACACACAGACACACACACACACACACACACACACACACACACACACACACACACAC
>CM049411.1:1560000-1565000 GCA_026929865.2 Hyperoplus lanceolatus
CTCCCTCTCTCTCCCCCTCTCCCCCCCTCCCTCTCTCTCTCTCTCTCCCTGTCTCCCTCCCTCCTCTCTCTCTCTCTCTCCCTCTCTCTCCCTCCCTCTCTCTCTCTCTCTCTCCCTCTCTCTCCCTGTCTCTCCCTCTCTCTCCTCTCTCTCTCTCTCTCCCTCCCCCCCTCTCTCTCTCTCACAGCAGTTGGATGAGATGCGTAAAGACCTTCGTTGGATCACAGATGCACTGCAGTCTGCTCGGTACAAACAGCCTCGAGCTGGCGTCCCCATCACCTGTCTGGTGGACGCCACGGCCGCAGAGAACGACACGGGGGAGGGGAAGATAGACTCTACCTCCTCCAACATGGACTATCTGCCCACTCCATCCCCCTCTCCTGAGCTGCGCAGAGGCAAGGCTATCAGTGGTGAGTTATCAGTTGTCTCTCTCTCTCCCTCTCTCTCAGTCACTCTATCTCTCCCTCTCTCACTCACTCTATCTCTCCCTCTCTCTCTCCCTCTCTCTCTCTCTCTCTCTTCCTCTCTCACTCACTCACTCACTCACTCACTCACTCACTCACTCATGCACTAATGCTGTGGAGGTAAGAGACACACACACACACACACACACACACACACACACACTACTGGTGGAGAGTGTGAGTTATTCACTCGGCATCCAATAATCCTGGTTTTGTGCGCGTCGCCATCTGGTGAGATTTTTACTCCGCCTCACTCCTCTTGCCGAAAAGAGGAATCGACGTCACGTCGGGGGGAGGGAGATAGCTGACCTCCGAGGCAAAGCGAGGGACAACGGGCGGAGAGCTGTCACTCAAGAGATCGCGGCAATACATTTTAACCTCCGATAAAATAAAAACTAGCGTGGGCCAAAAAAATTCACCCCCCTCAGTGTTGTCATGGAGATATGACCTAAACATACAGACTAACATGGTTTTGTGGCCCAGGCTGTAGATAGGTTTAATAAGACTTTGAAAACGGCCTATCCAACAAGTGAGTCAAAGACAAACTGCTCAGTCTTGGCGCCACCCCCCAGTGGCACTTTCTGGTTACTACAGTTGTAGGTCACTTCCTTATTGGATGCCGGTAGAAAATCTCTGAGGTTGGGGCTTGCATTTAACTCAAACGCATTTTAACCATAAAAACCATCCCTCTCTCTCTCTCTCCCTCCCTCCCCCCCCCCCCCCCCCCGACCACCCTTCCAGACTCCCTGCTAGGTTCAGATGAGGACGGCTCCTCTGAGGTGTTTCTTCCCACAGACAGTGACTATGACAGCAGTGAGGCCTTGAGCCCCAGGGACGTGGACCATCTCTACTCTCCGGCCCACGACCTCTCCCAGCAGACACTGCACAGTCTGGGGGGAAGCGCACCAGACGTCCTGCAGATACATGAACTACGGTAGGATGGATGGAGGAGAGAGAGAGAGAGAGGGGGATGGATAGATAGATAGATAGATAGATAGATAGATGGATAGATGGATAGATGGATAGATGGATAGATAGATAGATAGATAGATAGATAGATAGATAGATAGATAGATAGATAGATAGATAGATAGATAGATAGATAGATGGATGGATGGATGGATGGATGGATGGACGGACGGACGGACGGACGGACGGACGGAAAGACAGACAGACAGACAGACAGACAGACAGACAGACAGACAGACAGACAGACAGACAGATAGATAGATAGATAGATAGATAGATAGATAGATAGATAGATAGATAGATAGATAGATAGATGGATAGTTAGATAGATAGATTCAGCAGATACATGAGCTCAGGTATTATTGTGACAATGATTAAATACTATGCAGTGAAAAATACACACGCTCCAAAATGTTCCATTAGAAAAGTGGGACTGCCAACAAAGTCCAATCTCCTTCTCAAGGCCTAGCCGTAATCCCTTGCTCTGTAAAAGTGTTGAATTTGATCATCTCCCTCTCCCTCTTCTCCCTCTCTCTCTCCCTCTCCCCCTCTCCCTCTCCTTCCCTCTCTCTCTCTCCCCCTCTCTCTCTCTCTCTCTCTCCCCTCTCTCTCTCTCTCTCTCCCCCTCTCCCTCCCTCCCCCTCCCTCTCTCTCTCTCTCCCCCTCTCTCTCTCCCTCCTCCCTCTCTCTCTCCCCCTCTCTCTCTCCCCCCCCCCCCTCCCTCTCTCTCTCTCTCTCTCCCTCCCTCTCTCTCTCTCCTCTCTCCCCTCCCCCCTCTCTCTCTCGCTCCCTCCCCCTCCCCCTCCCCCTCCCCTCCCTCTCTCTCTCTCCCCCTCCCCCCTCTCTCTCTCTCTCTCTCTCTCCCCTCTCCCCCTCTCCCTCTCTCTCTCCCCCCCTCCCCCCTCCCCCTCTCTCTCTCTCTCTCCCTCCTCTCCCTCTCTCTCTCTCTCTCTCTCTCTCTCTCCCTCCCTCCCCCCCTCCCTCCTCTCTCTCTCTCTCTCTCTCCCTCTCCCCCCTCCTTCAGGTACAGTGTATGTCCTCCTACAGACCTGTCCCTGTGTCCCTCAGTCAAGGATTCTAAACACACACACGCTCCCTCTCTAACCACGGAGTTCCCTTTCTCCCCCTGTGCATTACCTCGCTCGCCCTCCTTATCCCGAACCCTCCCGACCTCCCCGGACCTCCCTCTGTCCCCTCGAATCAACATGGACGTCCCCCTCTCTCTACACATATCCCCTGGCCTTTCCGACACCACTAAAACCTTAGAAGGCCTCTCAATATCCAACCGAATCACCCCTCCTTTGAAGGCCCTCTCCAACCCCCCTGCAAAACGCAAACTGCTCTCTAGAAGTCACCGCGGACAGTATTTTAGCGGACCGCAACGCTGGCTCAAAAACCACACCGCAGAAATGCACACAGCTGGGTCCTTATCAGAAGGAGTATACACCAATAAAATGGACTCTGTGGATTTTGATTTAGCGCCACCAAACGATGACAAAAGCCCAACGTACGTCACACACGCGTCGTGTGTTTTGGAAAGCAGGAAGGGGCGTCACCGCGAGCCCAGGCCGCATGTGAGACGGATATTCGTGGAGCCGTGTAAAGAGCTGTCGACAGAGAGCGATGTGATTGGTGGAGAGGAAAGCAAAGGGGAGGGGCTTAAGGCGGCTGGAGTGTCTGTGGTCGTGGCTCAGGTTCGGTTAAATCTAATTTAATCTAATTAGTAAATGTTTTTTTATAATCTCTTTGGTTTAATATTTTTTTTTTGTTTTATATATAATTTATTTTTGAATTTTAATTTTTTATAATTTTTTTTTTTTTTTTTTTTGTCGTGGCTCAGGTCGGTTAAATGTCCTAGAGAGAGAAAAAAAAGGTGTTTTGTTATGAAAAGTTAGAATTCATTCACTCATACACAGCTATGGTATTTAAGTGTGATATTAAGGGTGCTATGAGGAACTTTTTAATATTTCTAGAACAGATACATTTTTGATTGATTGATTAATTGAATTTATTTTAAACATATCAACAATAAAAAACAATCAAAAAAAGAAATACGATAAACAAAAAAATGGCCGCTAAATGAACACCTCGAACACCTTTCATAAGTAAAATATTTTTTTTTTTTTTTTTTTTTTTTTTTTACGATGTAAGAGAATATGTCATATAATCGTCCAGTTAATCATTGTTGTCTCAGGTGTCAGAGTGTCAAGCAGAAAGAACCAATCAGGACGAAGACTCAGACGACCAGACCAACGAACAGGTGTCAGAGATACTGAGCAGCACACTGTAGGACACAGGTAGGGTGTGTGTGTGTGTGTGTGTGCGTGTGAGTGTGCGGGTGGGGGTGTGTGTGTGAGTGTGCATGTGTGTGTGTGTGTACAGTGTGTGTACAGTGTCCCTGAGAGCTCACAGCACTGCAATTTAAGAACGCACATGCACAAAGATATACACAAGCAAATTATGAAAACGTCTTCATCAATTTGATGCAACGCACTGCAAAGACCACAACACAACACAACACAACACAACACAACACAACACAACACATCACAACACAACACATCACATCAAAACACAACACAACACAACACAACACAACACAACACAACACATCACAACACAGCACAACACAACACAACACAACACAACACAACACAACACAACACAACACAACACAACACAATACAACACAACACACCACAACACACAACACAACACAACACAACACAACACAACACAACACAAGGAAGCGATGCAAATAGCCACACAAATGTATAAACTGCATAGAAACAGAATCTGATATAAATGAAGTCAAATCTGCTGTTGGTTAATCTCTCTCCCTCTCTCCTTCCCTCTCCCCCCCTCTCTCTCTCCCACAGTGTCTCCTGGCCAGCTGTTCTGCCCTTTCTCTCTCCCGCCCTCTCTCTCTCTCTCTCCCTCTCTTCCTCTCTCCCTCTCTCTCTCTCTCTCCCTCTCCCTCTCTCTCCCTCCCTCCCTCTCTCTCTCTCCCTCTCTCTCTCTCTCTCTCCCTCTCTCCCTCTTCCTCTCTCTCTCCCTCCCTCCCTCTCTCTCTCTCTCTCTCTCTCTCTCCCTCCCTCCCTCTCTCTCTCTCCCTCTCTCTCTCTCCCTCTCCCCTCCCTCTCTCTCCAATAGATTGTAAAACTCAAATTCAAAGTTGCTGGTTCAACTCCAAACACGCCAAGACTCCCAAACCCAAACCCAGCACCATGGCAACGACTGTTATACCATGAAAAAAACAAGAAATAATCACCGATGCAAAACTGACAAACACTCACGCACTGCTTCTCTCCGAACCGGGAGCTTTTGCACACTTTGACTCTGACTTTCGAAAAAAAGAAGAAAAAACTATATATATATACAGCTCTGGAAAACATTCAGAGACCAGTCTGGATTTTTCTTCAATCTTCATCTCTACATTACTTATTGGAAATGCTCTAAATGACAATATTTTTTGGGGGGGAATTTGGTAGAAATGTTGTCAGTAGTTTATAGAATAAAACCAAAATGTTCATTCTACTCAAACACATGTCTATAAAGAGTAAAACG
>CM049411.1:1570000-1572500 GCA_026929865.2 Hyperoplus lanceolatus
AACACACCAACCGGTTACATGGCACAACTAGATTGGATTATCACATATATCGAACAAGACACTCGAACGGACCGTGTCACTTGTCTGAGTATACATGGCCTTTCAGAAATCGGATAAATGTGCGATGCATGGCTGTCTCCACTATGCTAGGTGGCGCTGTAGCCCTTTCAACCATGCTTTCAACAAGTGATTTTAGAGCCACGTCCGGTTCTCTTCCGTCAATAACCCATGGTGTAGCCTATCACGCGCAGGCACACAAGCACAGAACGAGAAGTCCGATATGCGATATCCGATCCCTGTATACATGCAGAGAGAAAGCCGACAATGAACGAATTATCTAGGTGTTCTTATCCGACTTCTCTTGTCCGTTATTGTGCCGATTTGTGTGCGAAGTAGATCGGATAAAGGTGTTTACATGCAGTTTAAAAGTCCTGTTGAGGTCTTATTCCTTTAGTTATCCGATTATGAGTCTGCATGTAAACGCACTGAGTGACAGGACAAACCATAACACACAGACCAGGAACACAAGGAGTATATATACTAGACATAACGAGGGACAGGTGAAACACATCAGGGGAGGGAGCAGCAATCACACAGGAGGGAAACTAGACAGGACATGGGGAGGAACAAGACAGACGTACCAAAATAAAACAGGAAACCCGGGTAACATCAAAACAAGACAAGACAAAGACGGACCATGACACAAACTTCTTTATTTTCGCTATGATCACACACACACACACACACACACACCCCCACACACACACACACACCCTCCCCCCCCCACACACACACATACATACACCCCCCACTCACACACACACAAACAGACACACAATTCATCTTTGATATGGTCATAAGGCAGACAATGGATAGATGGATGGAGGGAGAGACAGGCGGACAGACAGACAATGGGCTTCAACCTCATTTTGACTGAAAGCAGACGTCCTCTAAGCTCTGCACTGCACTGTATCAGAGTGAAGGGGTTGACTTTACACTTTATTTTTCAGTACTTAGACCCCCCCCCCCCCCATAGAGTCTCAGTCCTCTTCACAGTAGACCCGGGTTAGAATCCAGCCCGGGTCGTTCTCTGCATGTCATTCCCCTGTCTGTCTGTCTGTCTGTCTGTCTGTCTGTCTGTCTGTCTGTCCTCTTCACAGCAGACCCGGGTTAGAATCCAGCCCGGGTCGTTCTCTGCATGTCATTCCCCTGTCTGTCTGTCTGTCTGTCTGTCTGTCCTCTTCACAGCAGACCCGGGTTAGAATCCAGCCCGGGTCGTTCTCTGCATGTCATTCCCCTGTCTGTCTGTCTGTCTGTCTGTCTGTCTGTCTGTCCTCTTCACAGCAGACCCGGGTTAGAATCCAGCCCGGGTCGTTCTCTGCATGTCATTCCCCTGTCTGTCTGTCTGTCTGTCTGTCTGTCTGTCTGTCTGTCTGTCTGTCTGTCTGTCCTCTTCACAGCAGACCCGGGTTAGAATCCAGCCCGGGTCGTTCTCTGCATGTCATTCCCCTCTCTGTATGTCTGTCTGTCTGTCTGTCTGTCTGTCTGTCCGTCTTCCTCTTTACAGCAGACCCGGGTTAGAATCCAGCCCGGGTCGTTCTCTGCATGTCATTCCCCTGTCTGTCTGTCTGTCTGTCTGTCTGTCTGTCTGTCCTCTTCACAGCAGACCCGGGTTAGAATCCAGCCCGGGTCGTTCTCTGCATGTCATTCCCCTCTCTGTCTGTCTGTCTGTCTGTCTGTCCTCTTCACAGCAGACCCGGGTTAGAATCCAGCCCGGGTCGTTCTCTGCATGTCATTCCCCTCTCTGTCTGTCTGTCTGTCTGTCTGTCCTCTTCACAGCAGACCCGGGTTAGAATCCAGCCCGGGTCGTTCTCTGCATGTCATTCCCCTCTCTCTCTGTCACATTTCATCTCTGTCTCCACACACTGTCTTAATAAAAAAGCAAAAAATGCCCCAAAGAAATTATAAAAAAAAACGTTCTCATTTCATTCTTTCCCTCTATCATGACCCAAATACTCTTGTCTTGGAAATACATGGATGTCTGTCCATCCTCGCTTCATCTCAGTCCATATCTGAGGCATTCTGTGTATGTGAGTCAAGCCGTGCCCACTGGAGGAAACAGGACACTGCTCTTCATCTGATAAGAACTTATTATTACTGCAGGACATCTGCGTCTGTGGGGAATTCATATTCGAGTTCTGAAAAATTTCTAGTTATTTGCTTATATTTGGGCGACCGTGGCTCAGGTGGTAGAGCGGGTCGGCCAATGATCAAAGGGTTGGCGGTTCGATTCCCGCCCGGCCACCTGTGTCATGGTTGTTGTGTCCTTGGGCAAGACACTTCACCCACCTTGCCTTGTGTGAATGTGTATGATTGCTGTGTGTTTGAGGTGGTGGTCTGAGGGGCCGTAGGCGCTGAATGGCAGCCACGCCTCCGTCAGTCTGCCCCAGGGCAGCTGTGGCTACTATGGTAGTTTACCACCACCGGTATGACTGTGTGT
>CM049411.1:1585000-1587500 GCA_026929865.2 Hyperoplus lanceolatus
TTATAACATATTAGTATCAAACGTTTATAGAGAACAGATTTTGGATTCAGGCTTTTTTCATTACAAAATCAAAAAATACTATGTACAGGTCTTAACAATGCATTTTCATCATGTTTTTAAGAAGAAAATGTCTCATAAATCAGACAGTGAACAACATATGAACAAATCCTTCTGTAATAACCTTCAGAATAGTGCTGAGAATGAGTATGGAAAGTTTAGTGGATGTAAGTGATTTAGAAGTTGTAGATTTGTCTGCTGCCAGTTGATTTTTTTTTAAATTATTCTTTGAAAAAAACTAATGTTGAGATAATGTCCGTTAAAGATGGTTGCATAGGAGAAATATACAGACGCAAACAGACAAGGTTTAGTCAAATAAACACCTGAATGTACATGTTGGACCTTTGATTTATACTAGTATGAAAGAAGACATGTTATGGAAGAAAGGGAGAGAGAGGGAGAGAGAGAGAGAGAGAGAAAGAGAGAGAGGAGAGAGAAAGAGAGTATGAAAGAAGACATGTTATGGAAGAAAGGGAGAGAGAGAGAGGGAGAGAGAGAGAGAGAGAGAGAGAGAGAGAGAGAGAGAGAGAGAGAGAGAGAGAAAGAGAGAGAGGGAGAGAGAAAGAGAGTATGAAAGAAGACATGTTATGGAAGATAAACAGACCAACATTTTTTTCTGTCTGCAGCGTCTTGCATTAACTTATTTTTCGAAAGTTAATCATATTTATTGTTTTTTTTTTTTTTTTTTAAAGGAACACAGAGTGACTGTTTTCAGCAGAAGAAAAACATTCACTGTAAAAATATGGAGAAAAAAATGTGGAAAAGCCGAATTTTAAAGTCGACTGTTGCACTAGATAGATATTTGAGTTTTGAAGCTAAAACTAAAACTCTTAAAGCTGGGGGCCCCCCCCCCCCATGGGCCCTTAGCTCAGTTGGTAGGGCGTCCCCCCCCCATGGGCCCTTAGCTCAGTTGGTAGGGCGCCCCCCCCCCATGGGCCCTTAGCTCAGTTGGTAGGGCGTCCCCCCCATGGGCCCTCAGCTCAGTTGGTAGGGCGTCCCCCCCCCCATGGGCCCTCAGCTCAGTTGGTAGGGCGTCCCCCCCCCATGGGCCTTTAGCTCAGTTGGTAGGGCGTCCCCTCCCCCCTTAGCTCAGTTGGTAGGGCGTCCCCCCCCCGATGGGCCTCGGCCAGCAGCGGACCCAGGTTCGATTCCAGCCCGCGGTCGTTCTCTGCATGTCACTCCCCTCTCTGCCCCATTTCAACTCTGTCTCTACAGTATCAATAAAGCAGAAAAATGCCAAAAAATATATATATATATCTTAAAAGTCTTAAAGGTGCTGTAAGCGGAATGGTTCTTTTAGCTAACTTCCTGTCAGTTACTGCAGTTAGCAGTCCCCTCGCTCGTCCCTACGTCACCACATTAATGCGCTGTGGTCTTCAAGCAGCGAGTTATCTAGCATCATCTCAGATCCATATGTGTTGTGATAAAACATGATAAAAACCATCAAAACAGACATTGGGAAGGATTTTTACCTGCTCCGCCATTGTAGGCGCATACACATTCAGCCACCTGTCGCTCTGGCGTGCACCGGCAGTGAGACCATGGAGTGTATATAGTATATATGAGTGAGACGGGTTTCGGTTTGTAGCGTTCTCTCTTGTGATTGGATAAACATTTCGGGATACTACAATAAGTTTATTTGCCGATTACATGCAGAGCAGCTGACTGAGAGATCGGCTTTATGAAACGCACACATTATGTAAGTGATCACTGTATGAATAAAGAGCGATTTAACACTTATATTAACATAAATAAACCACTTACTTCACCTTTACGTTTGACGAAATCTGTCTACAAAACATTTGAACTCATTGTTTATAGTTGAGATAAGTTCATATCAAAGTCAGAACAAAATACCTTTGAACAACTTCTTCGAAAGCTAAACTTTGCACATATCCGCAGCTTTTATCTTGTTATTTTTACAGCTTTTAATATGTATACTTGTTTTAAGATCTATACACACTGTGTGTGCGCTCAGAAATCAATGTTGTTGTATGAATGCCTATCAGTACATCATCCTGTTTGCATGTCGAGCCACTTCATAGACGATTTTCTGTTACGACAATAAAGACAATAAAGTTTTCTGAATCTGAATCTGAATCTGATCCTTCATAACATTTCCAATAAGGAAAATTTCTAGTTGGAGTTATGTGGAAATAAAACGGTTTTTCACACACACACACACCACACACACACACACACACACACACACACACACACACACACACACACACACACAGACTCACACACACACACACACACACACACACACAGACTCACAGACTTACACACACAGACTCACACATACACACACACACACACACACACACACACTCACACATAGTCACACACAGACTCACACACAGACTCACACACACACACACACACACACACAGACACACACACACAGACTCACACACACACACACACACACACACACACA
>CM049411.1:1600000-1602500 GCA_026929865.2 Hyperoplus lanceolatus
ATTTAAAGGTGCAGTCAGTGGTTCTGGAGAACGCTTGTTGTCAAAATCACTTTTTGTTCAAAATCAGTGAATATCTCCTCATGATCCACTACCTGTCTGTACTGTGTGTCTGTCTCCTCATGATCCACTACCTGTCTGTACTGTGTGTCTGTCTCCTCATGATCCACTACCTGTCTGTACTGTGTGTCTGTCTCCTCATGATCCACTACCTGTCTGTACTGTGTGAACATCTCCTCATGATCCACTACCTGTCTGTACTGTGTGTCTGTCTCCTCATGATCCACTACCTGTCTGTACTGTGTGTCTGTCTCCTCATGATCCACTACCTGTCTGTACTGTGTGTCTGTCTCCTCATGATCCACTACCTGTCTGTACTGTGTGAACATCTCCTCATGATCCACTACCTGTCTGTACTGTGTGTCTGTCTCCTCATGATCCACTACCTGTCTGTACTGAGTGAATATCTCCTCATGATCCACTACCTGTCTGTACTGAGTGAATATCTCCTCATGATCCACTACCTGTCTGTACTGTGTGAATATCCCCTCATGATCCACTACCTGTCTGTACTGAGTGAATATCTCCTCATGATCCACTACCTGTCTGTACTGTGTGTGCGCTGAAAATAATCTAGTGTTAATTAATACACAGCCTAGGCTCTGTAACCTGGTGTGTAAACAAAATGGGCCACCGTAGCTATAGCAACATGCCAGTGAATTTGACAACAATTACTCTTCAGTTAAAATCAGTGAATATCTCCTCATGATCTGCTACCTGTCTGTGGTGTTTAATGATTCTGATTTAAAGGAATACTTCTCCCATACGGAACCGGCGTTCTATCATTATAAAATCACTATTATAATATAATGAATGAGGTTTGTCTTCCCTCAGTCTTCCCTTGGCCCAGCTGTCCTGTTAATCCTAACCCTACATTTTTACTGAAGTGATGTCACATCAGTAAAATGTAGGGTTAGACAGTGAGACCATAAAACACTCTTTCTGACTTTTCTCAGGCTAGGATGAACCGATTTTTAAATTGTTTGCACATGTATACTACATAGGGTCTCAGAGTTCAGTACAGCTTCATATTTCACCGGTGAAGTAGGGCTTTAATGATTTATTTTCCGTTTTGATGTTTTCAGACACAACAGCTGGGAGCCAGAGGAAAATATTTTGGACCCGAGACTTTTGGCCGCGTTTCATAAGAGGTGAGATTGATTTAAAAGTTGTCGTTTTTTCTGTCTGTCTGTGTCTGTCTGTCTAACTAAGTACTTTTGCTCAAGTAGCCTACTCTACCTAAAGGTGCACTATGTAACTTTGTGTGTGTCAGAGAAGTGAAACATTTTCTAAGGTTTATTCTCATAACTGAATAAACAAACTTTCCTCACAGGAAAATGTGATCCCTGGAACACTGTTTGAAGTTAGAAAGCTTCCTGAAAAGTTACTGTTTCACTGTTGTTGTTGTTGTTTACAGCAGCAGGGCCCACAGTTTGGTTTACAAACATATTCTAGTCTTACGTTTGGTTCCAGGTTCCTCACAATAATTTGGTTTATGATGATACAATTATTCAATACTAAGAATTACATGTAGAGAAAATATGTTTAGTAAACTAACTGCAGGCTCTGTGAATGTAAACAAATCCCCCTCCTCTGAAACTACACAGTGACCCTTTAAAATAACTGCAACTTCTTTGAAACAGTAACTTTTCAGGAAGCTTTCTAACTTCAAACAGTGTTCCAGGGATCACATTTTCCTGTGAGGAAGGTTTGTTTATTCAGTTATGAGAATGAACTTTAGAAAATGTTTCACTTCTCTGACACACACAAAGTTACACACTGACCCTTTAATGGAAACAGCCTGAAAATGTGTGGGAGATATCCCACGTCTCCACCTGGAGACGTGGGATGTAACCCCGGCGATGGAAACCTTAGTTTTCCCTGGTGGAGACGAGACGGTGTGGATCCCCTGGCAGCATCTGAAGTCTTCCTGCATCCACACTATTCACACTTTACTTTAGTATTACCATGTAATCACCTGGTCAATGATCAAATTCCTTCATGATTTTTCTCTACTTATGACATCTATTGCAGCATGTCCGTCCTGGGAGAGGGATCCCTTACTCTGTCCACTCTCCCTGAGATTTCTTAAATTTTTTAAAATCCCGGTAAAGGGTTTTTTACTGGGAGATTTTTCTCAGCCGAGCTAAGGGTGTAAGGGCGGATAGATGGATAGATAGATAGATAGATAGATAGATAGATAGATAGATAGATGGATAGATAGATAGATAGATAGATAGATAGATAGATAGATAAGGGCAGGGTGTCATATTGTATCATACTGTATGGAATGTAAAGCCCACTGAGACAAATGTATTTGTGATTTTGGGCTATACAAATAAAACTGATTTGATTTGATTTAGATATGTGATGAAATGATCATCTTCTTATAGATAATCACGTTTTAATGTTATATCTTGTCCTTATATTTCCTCTCAGAGAA
>CM049411.1:1605000-1615000 GCA_026929865.2 Hyperoplus lanceolatus
AATGATCTTAGAAAAATATATCTATATACAGTCTGTTCTGTGATTTCAGGGTCATCTCATAACAACAATCAGGCATTGAATCTCAGAGCTCTGAATCTACAGAGTGTAACCAAGGCAACGGGCCCTAGCAACAACAACAGCAGCGCAGCAGCGGCAACGTCAAGGTGTGTGTGTGATAACAATGACTGTTTAAGTTTTAGGTTTATGTTAGGATGCTTTTTGTAATGTAAAAATAAGACCGACGGACGGACGGACGGACGGACAGATACACAGATACACAGACAGACAGACAGACAGACAGATACACATATACACAGACAGACAGATACACAGATACACAGACAGACAGATACACAGACAGATACACATATACACAGACAGACAGACAGACAGATACACATATACACAGACAGACAGACAGACAGATACACAGACAGACAGACAGACAGACAGACAGATACACATATACACAGACACACACACACACTCACCCTCCATCCTTTTATCGAAGCTACATATAGAAAAGCAGCTACCAGTGGTAATTGTTAACTCTCTTGTCTATGTGTTATTTCTTAGGACAGTTTTCACCTTCAGTGAATTATTATTTTATTTCCTAATGTTTCCCTTTTGATTATCTAAATATCTTTGTTATGAATTTGTTCTTATAATTCATCTATCTATCTATCTATCTATCTATCTATCTATCTATCTATCTATCTATCTATCTATCTATCTATCTATCTATCTATCTATCTATCTATCTATCTATCTATCTATCCATCTATCCATCCGAGGTTTGGTTTGTTTTTTTTGGGTATTCTTTCTTTTCTAATTCTTATTATCTATCCATCCATCCATCCATCCATCCATCCATCCATCCATCCATCCATCCATCCATCCATCCATCCATCCATCCATCCATCCATCCATCCATCCATCCATCCATCCATCCATCCATCCATCCATCCATCCAGGTCATTTCATCTTTACTGATGTTTTTGTTATTTATAATATCCTCTTTTGCAGCTACAGTTTCTGACTAATAAAGGAGTATCTATCTGTCTCTCTCTCTCTTTCTTTCTCTCTCCCTCTCTTTCTTTCTCTCTCCCCCTCTCTATCTATAGAATAGACATTAGAAAATGCATTTAGGAGATAGTTAAAACACTAATAAAGGATTCTCTGTCCATCCAGGTCCAGTTTAAGGAGTGGTGGCAGCAGCAGTTCTATTGGAGTGAATCCCAAAGACTCTCGCCCCTCTTCCGTCTCCGGCCATCGCTCGAGTGTGACACTAGGTGGCGCTACAACGGACCAGGCTAGGCTACAACGCGACAACAACACACTAACCCTATCCTCAACAACAGCATCAGACTCTAAGAAAAAAAACACCCTCACAGCCACTCCAAACGGGCTTCTGTCATCCCAAAAAAGCCAAATTCTAAACCAAAATCAGAATCGAAGCCTGAACGATCTCAGCACGGGCGACTCGGACGAAAGCAGCAGCAGCGAGAGCAGCAGCGAATCGGATCGCGACGAAATCGATGACGATGATGGTGTCAGAGAAAAAAGGGGAGGGGGTGGAGCTATCTTTCCTAGCAACAGCAGACCCGGGCTTGGCAACAACATCAACAATAATAATATCAACAATGACACGGAAGCCGAGATTCATTCGGACACGGAGTCGGATTGGAGGCCGGCTAGGAACATTCTGGAACACGTTTTTGTCACCGACGTCACTGCGAATTTCATAACGGTCACAGTGAAAGAGTCGCCGACCAGCGTGGGGTTTTTCAACTCGCGCAATCACTGACAGTGTTTTGTTGTTTTTGTTGTGCTTTGCTTTTGCTCTTCTCATTTTTGGCCCTTAACCCCTTCCATAGTTTTCAGATTTGTCCCTGCGTTCCAATCCCCCATACTTCCAAACTATTACGTATGCCAAAAAAAAAGAGATTTAGGATGTCCCCAATACATGCATGTCAAATTGCAGGATGCCAAAAATTACCCAAGATGCCCCTCTAACTAACTCCAATAGCATTTTGGAGTATTCATCTTTATTCTATATGACATTTCTCGACATAATGAAGAAAAAAAAATCTTCCTTATCTGATTTTTTTTTTCCTCTCTCCTGTCTGTGGCCCTAAAACTCTTCTGTACTTTAGTATGTAGTGCAGTAAAAAGACTAAAACTCTTCTGTACTTTAGTATGTAGTGCAGTAAAAAGACTAAAACTCTTCTGTACTTTAGTATGTAGTGCAGTAAAAAGACTAAAACTCTTCTGTACTTTAGTATGTAGTGCAGTAAAAAGACTAAAACTCTTCTGTACTTTAGTATGTAGTGTAGTAAAAAGAAAAAAGTATGTGATTTGGAACGCAGGGATTGTTTTCATTTGAACATCACACATGCCTCTCTGCCACGTTTTAACGGATTATAAATACATATATATATATATTAAAGCACTCTGTGTCTTTGGTACATTTTAATATATCATCTGGTTCCTTGTAAAATAGTTTTTTTGGTCCAAAGGTGTCAGTGAATGTGATTTTAATCCATATTTTGTATTATTATTGTTGAAAGTATTCCTTGCACTACTACTGCTACACAGTGGCTGTGTTCTAAAAGCCCTACTAACGTCCTACTCATACTAAAAGTCCTACTTATGTCCTACTCATACTAAAAGCCCTACTAACGTCCTACTCATACTAAAAGTCCTACTTATGTCCTACTCATACTAAAAGTCCTACTTATGTCCTACTCATACTAAAAGTCCTACTTATGTCCTACTCATACTAAAAGTCCTACTTATGTCCTACTCATACTAAAAGTCCTACTTATGTCCTACTCATACTAAAAGCCCTACTTAGTTCCTACTCATACTCATTTTGACGTCAATTTGAGTATGTTGTGGTTGTGTATGCGAGTTTGTGTAAGCGAGAAATGCCCGGATGAGTACTTGTCTCCGGGGAGATTTTGTGTATGGATCGACAGGTTACTTTTCCTACTCAACCCGCCCCACAATGCATTGCGTCTTTTGAAACGACACAGAAGTTTTTTTTTTTTTATTATTCTTTATTGCTTCTGCATACTTCAGTGTAAACGGTCCGACGAACCTCGCATAGACAATAGATGGTTAAGTAGACAGTATGTAGTATATACATGTTGAGTATGTAGGAGGGAGGACGTTAGTAGGGCTTTTAGTATGCAGTATATACATGTTGAGTATGTAGGAGGGAGGACGTTAGTAGGGCTTTTAGTATGCAGTATATACATGTTGAGTATGTAGGAGGGAGGACGTTAGTAGGGCTTTTAGTATGCAGTATATACATGTTGAGTATGTAGGAGGGAGGACGTTAGTAGGGCTTTTTAGTAGGCAGTATATACATGTTGAGTATGTAGGAGGGAGGACGTTAGTAGGGCTTTTAGTAGGCAGTATATACATGTTGAGTATGTAGGAGGGAGGACGTTAGTAGGGCTTTTAGTATGAGTAGGACTCTAGTAGGGCTTTTACAACACAGTCATACAAACGTCCTCATCAGCATTCCATAAACACTTATATTTAACGAGTTTTATAACATTTTGTACTATGAATACCGTCTCAGTGTCTGTTGGATTTCGATCTGTTAATTTATACCTGTAAATATTTTGTTTTTCTTGTGATAATCTGATATCTATCTGGTGCTCATAACACACACACACACACACACACACACACACACACACACACACACACACACACACACACACACACACACACACACACACACACACACACACTCTAGCTTCTCATGTGTGTAGCCTGTGTGCCTCTATTTGAAATAAACCATTAAAAAAGTAATTTAAAGTATTTTGTGTGTTCATGTTATCACGAGCATTGATTAAAGGCTCACTGTGTAGTTTCAGAGGAGAGGGGTTTGTTTACATTCACAGAGCCTGCAGTTAGTTTACTAAACACATTTGCTCTACGTGTAATTCTTAGTATTGAATAATTCTATCATCATAAAACGAGAAGCCTTGTTTTACGAAGAAGTTGACTCAAGAATCCTAGTGTCCCTTTTCTGTCCTGCACCTGTGCAAATGGCTAACAAAAAATATATTCTATATTCTATTCTACAGCTCTGGAACTAATGGAGAGACCACTCCAAATGTTCAGTGTCTCTCGTTTTACTCTTTAGAGGCATATGTTTGAGTAGAATGAACATTTTGGTTTTATTCTACAAACTACTGACAACATTTTACCAAATTGCCCCCCCCCCCCCCCCAAATATTGTCATTTAGAGCATTTCCATTAAGTAATGTTTATTTATTTATTTATTTATTTATTATTCTTTCGGACAATTCCACACAATACACAATTTTCTCTTGCAAATATTCATACATCATGCTTTGTGTTGTCCGAAGGGAGACGGAAGAAGCCAAAGGCTTATCAGGTCCCGCCCCCATTTTCATCAAATTCGGATTCAGATACACAGTTACTGTTACAGAAAATAAAAATAAAACAAAAATTATTTTTTGTATATATATACAGTATCTCACAAAAGTGAGTACACCCCTCACATTTCTTCACATTTTTCTTTATATCTTTCCATGGGACAACACTGAAGAAATGACACTTTGATACAATGTAAAGTAGTCAGTGTACAGCTTGTATAACAGTGTAAATTTACTGTCCCCTCAAAATAACTCGACACACAGCCATTAATGTCTAAACTGCTGGCAACAAAAGTGAGTACACCCCTTAGAAAAGATGTCCAAATTGGGCCCAAAGTGTCAATATTTTGTTTTGCCATCATTATTTTCTAGCACTGCCTTAACCCTCTTGGGCATGTAGTTCACTAGAGCTTCACAGGTTGCAACTGGAACCCTCTTCCACCCATTTATGACAGCATCACAGAGCTGGTGGATATTAAAGACCTTGCGCTCCTCCACCTTCTGTTTGAGGATGCCCCAAAGATGCTCAATAGGGTTTAGGTCTGGAGACATGCTTGGCCAGGCCATAACCTTTACCCTCAGCTTTTTTAGCAAGCCACTGGTCGTCTTGGAGGTGTGTTTGGGGTCGTTATCATGTTGCAATACCACCCTGCGGCCCAGTTTACGAAGGTTGAGTGCACGTGGTCAGCGTCGTACACAGAGGTTGGCTTTGGAAAATAGACGTATGAGTGCTGCCAGCATTGCTGAAGGGCTTGAAGGGGTGGGGGGTCAACCTGTCAGTGCTCAGACCATACGCCGCACTCTGCATCATACTGGTCTACATGGCTGTCATCCCAGAAGGAAGCCTATTCTAAAGATGATGCACAAGAAACCCCACAAAAAGTTTGCTGAAGACAAACAGACTACGGACATGGATTACTGCAACCATGTCCTGTGGTCTGATGAGACCAAGATACATTTATTTGGTTCAGATGGTGTTAAGAGTGTGGAGCGCAACCAGGTGAGGAGTACAAAGACAAGTGTGTCTTGCCTATAGTCAAGCATGGTGGTTGGAGTGTCATGGTCTGGGGCTGCATGAGTGCTGCCAGCACTGGGGATCTACAGTTCATTGAATTCTAACATGTACTGTGACATACTGAAGCAGAGCATGATCCCCTCCCTTCATAAACTGGGCCGCAGGGCAGTACTGCAACATGATAACGACCCCAAACACACCTCCGAACGACCACTGGCTTGCTAAAGAAGCTGAGGGTAAAGGTTATGGACTGGCCAAGCATGTCTCCAGTCTTAAACCCTATTGAGCATCTTTGGGGCATCCTCAAACGGGAGATGGAGGAGCGCAAGGACTCTAATATCCACCAGCTCCTTGATGTCGTCATGAATGGGTAGAAGAGGGTTCCAGTGGCAACCTGTGAAGCTCTTGTGAACTACATGCCCAAGAGGGTTAAGGCAGTGCTAGAAAATAATGATGGCAAAACAAAATATTGACACTTTGGGCCCAATTTGGACATCTTTTCTAAGGGGTGTACTCACTTTTGTTGCCAGCAGTTTAGACATTAATGGCTGTGTGTCGAGTTATTTTGAGGGGAAGTAAATTTACACTGTTATACAAGCTGTACACTGACTACTTTACATTGTATCAAAGTGTCATTTATTCAGTGTTGTCGCATGGAAAGATATAAAGAAAAATGTGAAGAAATGTGAGGGGTGTACTCACTTTTGTGAGATACTGTATATACATATATATAGGGGAAGGTGGGGTGATTTGTGCATTTTGGAAGTTGCAAAACCCCTTGTTTCTAGAAAACCGTGGAAGAAATTGGAAATGTGACCACATATTTAAGAAGAGCCATCCATTTGACTCATCCTGTAAAGAAGGGAGACACAAGGAATAAGATATAAGCACATTTAAGCTCAAAAAACTGTGTTTTGCCTTTCAAAGTAAAATTTCCATGATCAAGGTTTTTTGATTATTGTGTCTGAACAATTATAGACACGTTTGAAAACATTTGACACATGTTTTAGTGCTTTGGTATGCTACACTTTGAGTCTATATGTTAGCACAATGTCAACCCTAAATTGCTGCATCATGCCTATTATCCAAAATTCTGGGGATGGGGTGATTTGTGCGCAAGGGCCTGGGTGAGTTATAAGTAAGTAAGTAAGTAAAATGTATTTATAAAAGCACATTTATGACAGTTTGCACTGTCCAAAGTGCTGTACATAGTGCATTCAGTAGGTAAACAATGAAGGTAAAATAACAATAACCAAAATAAAAGACGTAAAGCCCATACATCCACATAAACACAGATAGTAGTGCAGAGGTAAGTAAGTAGTGCAGAGGTTAATGGGGAGGAAACACCAGGGTGTACATATGGGTTTTGAGCCTTGATTTAAAGGCAGAAATGTAGGGGGAATCACATTTGTCAGGTGGCAGTTGGTTCCACAAGCACGGAGCAACTAGTGCAAAGTACATTTCTGAGAGTTGTGCCAGTGGCATGGCTGTATACGCTGGTCACCAAAAGAAGGTGATAGTCTACAGTAGCTCAGGAGAGAGTGACATCTCAATTCCACTTAACGACACCACTGATGAGAGTTCAGATGGCCAGAAAGAGATGATGGTGACTTTGCATTGTGACACAATGCGCACCACCCCCGTGGCGACAACTTTTTTTCAATATTTCTTAAACGTTTATTCCAGATCCAAAGTTTTTATTGCCAGGGATGCACAATATCCTGAAATCCTGAAATATATGTACATATTTGAGTTGGAGACATAACTGTCAAGGCCTCACTTTAAAATCACTTTGAGTAAAAAGTTGCACAAATCACCCCACCTTCCCCCACATATACCCATACATTTTTTTTTTTTTTTTTTTTTAAGAATCTGCAGTCCAATACACAGTCAATTTTAATCTAATTGCTTCAGCTTTTAAGATCAGTTCAGCACAGTTTTTCTGTGACAATGCCAAGTGTATGAAGTGTGAAGTGGCCTTGTATTTGGCCTGTTCCATTACTTAACTGGTAGTCTAAACACTTCTGCAAAAGTATTCAAAAACAGGTCTGACTGCTGGCCTGTATTATTCTTTACAATATTGATATGTAAGTGACATTGACATTGTGCTCAGTTTATTAGTCTGTAATTTTCAATAATTTTTGAAACATAATTTGCTTTGAAATTGCGCAAACTGCAACTCCCTGTGACAACTTCATCAAGTCCATTCCACAGCTTAATACCATCTACAATCTACAATTAATGTAGAGATGAAGATTGAAGAACAATCCAGACTGGTCTCTGAATGTTTACCAGAGCTGTGTGTGATATTCTATATTCTATTATCATTATTAAAAGTGACGCCAGGCTGTGTGTATTGTATCGTATGCGGAACCTTTCTGCTTTCGTCTAAAACCTAAACGGGGAGCTAATTCTGCGTTGCACACTCGTTATGTATGTTTCCGCCAAACATGTTTGGTAACACCACACTGCAGCGGGGATTAACTCTTCATTTCTAAGGTAAATTCACTGTTATTTAAGGCTTATTTTTAACATAAATTAATTAATCTGTGTGTGTATATAATGTCCTAAATTAATATTAGCTGTGTTAGAAGTCGGACAGTGGCTGGAGGTCACACACACGTCTCCATAGCACAAAACTCCCCCGAAAAAAAAAGCAGAATTTAACATTTAATTTAGTTTTTCACACATGGAAATAGATTTTCCTAAATAACTGAACACATTTCTGGATTCTTTAGAGTCTGTTGGTAAATTCGGCATAGGTTTAATCCACAACAATACAATTAAAATGCCCTTCTTTGTTAGAAATTCTCGCTTTCCGCTCGTAGTAAATTTGATATTTCCTGGTTATAACACTGAAAGAAAGTCAGTATACAGAGGGATTAATCTGCCGAACGGAAGAGTGACTATCAGGAAGTTAAGGAAAGTTATTTAGACTTGTTACTATCAACATATCTCGGCTTTTATTGAGAGATATGCCGTTAAAGGGACAGTGTAACATTTTAAGTAATTTATTAGCTAAAATCAATATCCTCATTCATAAATATGTCCTCAATGGTGTAAAATCACCTCTGACAATAATCTGAATTATCCTCCTGAGCGGAGAATTACAAATATTAATATACAATTTTGTACATTGAGCAGGCAAGTCTTATGGAGGCGTCCATGTTGGTTGGAATGTCATCAGGTGCATTGTTTAAAATTTAGAATTGTTCTTGTCCTTGAAGGCCACTGTAGCTTCTGTTATTATTCTAAAGGGTTGGGGTTACCCAGGGAGCGCTGCATTCTAGAACTTTCTTGATGGTGTCATATTACACACTGCACCTTTAAAGTTTAACTGTTTCAATGGGGTTTGTTTTTGGAGTGTAGATAGAACAGACTGTAGGCGTGTAGGTATAGTCTTCTTGAAGGAAGATGATAATTGACTGACTATTCGGATCTTTTATTAGATAAATATATGTGTCGTTCTGAATCCAGTGTTAATACACAGCCTAGGCTCTGTAAACTGGTATGTTAATACACAGCCTAGGCTCTGTAAACTGGTATGTTAATACACAGCCTAGGCTCTGTAAACTGGTATGTTAATACACAGCCTAGGCTCTGTAAACTGGTATGTTGTGCTAGCTACATTTCTTATTCAGCCTGTCCAGAGCTCTCAGGTCGTCTGGGACAGGGCTACTTAGAGTCCCCAGAGTTAGGACTAAACAAGGAGACAGACAGACAGACAGACAGACAGACAGAGTTAGGACTAAACAAGGAGACAGACAGATAGACAGACAGAGTTAGGACTAAACAAGGAGACAGACAGATAGACAGACAGAGTTAGGACTAAACAAGGAGACAGACAGACAGACAGACAGACAGACAGAGTTTGGACTAAACAAGGAGACAGACAGATAGACAGACAGAGTTAGGACTAAACAAGGAGACAGACAGATAGACAGACAGAGTTAGGACTAAACAAGGAGACAGACAGACAGACAGACAGACAGAGTTAGGACTAAACAAGGAGACAGACAGACAGACAGACAGAGTTAGGACTAAACAAGGAGACAGACAGACAGACAGACAGAGTTAGGACTAAACAAGGAGACAGACAGACAGACAGACAGACAGAGTTAGGACTAAACAAGGAGACATACAGACAGACAGACAGACAGACAGAGTTTGGACTAAACAAGGAGACAGACAGACAGACAGACAGACAGACAGAGTTTGGACTAAACAAGGAGACAGACAGACAGACAGACAGACAGACAGAGTTTGGACTAAACAAGGAGACAGACAGACAGACATACAGACAGACAGAGTTAGGACTAAACAAGGAGACAGACACACACACACACACACACACACACACACACACACACACACACACACACACACACACACACACACACACACACACACACACACACACACACAGAGAGTTTAGGACTAAACAAGGAGAAGCAGCTTTTAGTTTTTATGCACCAAATCTCTGGAACAAACTCCCAGAGAACTCGAGGTCTGCTGCAACTCTCAGCTCCTTTAAATCGAGTCTGAAGACTTTTCTGTTTCACTT
>CM049411.1:1620000-1622500 GCA_026929865.2 Hyperoplus lanceolatus
AACCAACCAGTGAATATCTCGATTTGAAGGAAAGAGGAAATAGATATATCAATGACTCTGTTGACTTTTGGAAGAATTTTCTCCAAGAAAGGGGGGAAATAATTAACAAGGAACAAGATTTTAAAACCGAGAAATATTTTTTTTTGTCTGTGTCTCGTGCAACCACTGTTTGAAAATTATGTAATTTAAGAAAGATGTGGCTATATACATTAGCTCTTTCGTCTGACACAGTAACTGAGCAGATACAGCTATAATAAGGCCCAGGGTTTTTCCTGCATAGAGAAATTTTCGGCGCCCCCCCCCCCAAAGAGGATTTACCCAGCGCCGAAGGAAAATCACCAGCGCCAAAATGATAACATTTGAGAATAAATATGGCCATTTAAAACCTCTCCAAATTCAGCCCAATTGAAGGCATCCTTCTTGAGGGGCGGGGCAGTAACTTGAATTTTAATTTTGATACTATTACGGCTTCCCTCAAATCATGAAAAACAAAATAATCGTAATTAAACTGTCAATGTTCCGCACGCCAGGGCTTGCATGCGGGTCATGGAAAAGTCGGTCCGCGTACTGACCCCACAAAGGCCCATTCTGAGCCAGGAAAAAAGCCTGAAGGCCTAACCATCAATATGGACTGTGTGTGTGAATATTGGTCTGAGAAAGGAAAAAGGAAAAATAATATATCGAAGGCTCTGTTGACTTGAATATCTGTCCCAGAAGAAGGGGAATTTACATTTGCTTGACGTTGATTCCTTTATGTGTCGGTACAGCAACTGTTCTATAATATCTTATATGTAAGATGAATTCTATAAATACTCCACAGTGGTAGGATGGCCTAGAGGTAAGGTGGCCGACCAGTAACCATGAGGTCGCTGGTTCGATCCCCGGCACCGGACAGGGGCGTGTTAGTTGTAAAACTAGCAGAGGCTGGTATTGCGTCTACGGTGCCCACCATCTCTACCATTGTGTCCTTGAGCAAGACACTTAACCACAAAACTGCTCCAGGGGCGCTGTACTATGGCTGACCCTGCGCTCTGACCCCCTCTGGAGTGTGGTAACTTGAGAGTAACTTGAAAGACGAATTTCAATGTGCCTCGTGGACAATAAAGATAACTTAACTTAACTTAGCAGAGTGATAACAATGGTTGACTCAGTTTATGGGAGTATAGCATCGGATATCCTTAATTCAGTCATTGAAAAGTCCTGTCAAAATAAAATGTATTGATCCTAAGAAAATGACTTGAAACCAATTTGGAAGCATTTTAATCTGTAAATGTATCTCACTCCATCAGCCTAAGGTTGCTTTCCGAATCTCTTACTCTTTCTTTTTTCTGTTCTGCATACTACATCTGACGATAAAAAGAATCTAGTTAGGATGCAGTAGGCATACTATTGGGACATACTTTACTCTCTTATTTCATCATAACATTGCTCCTTGATCTTGCCTCTTGCTTTTATATCCGTCTCATCCCCGTTTGTTTTCATATGGAGGCTTCGTCGATGTGACGTCACTTCACGTGCGCACTGGATCGTGGGTCAGAATCGCCCAAATAGGATGCAGTTTTCAACACTAACAATATTGGCCGCATGAAGTAGGACATCCGGGTACTTCTAACCATCCTAAATCTGGCCACAAGAATCGGGACATCCTAAATCTTTTTTCTACCAAACTATAAGTAGAACGTATGCGATTCGGAACGCAACCTATGTTTAGGCCTTAAATGTAGCAGACCGGATGAGGGGAGTTGATGGGACTGGTTTCCACTTCGTTTGGATTCAACGCTGTGATTTCCAACGGACACTGAACTAAACGAGAAGTCGATTTGCTGCTACGAGACTTTTCTATGAATCAGAACATCGTGTGATTTAACAGCCGCCGTGGCTTCTAAAAGATGACATCTAATTATTAATCAATAAATTATGATTATAAACTGAGTCTGGGCTCGTGTAGAGGTTTCATTCAGTTGCATTTTTTTTTTATTTATTTTTTTATTTTAACCTTTATTTCTAAAGTTAAATCCCATTGAGGCCGAAGACTCTTTTGCAAGGGAGACCTGTTTTCCTTTCCCACGTTACCATTCACACACACATTCATACACCGATAGCAGCAGGCTAACTATCGACATTCACACGAGGCAAGGTGGGTGAAGTGTCTTGCCCAAGAACACAATAACTATGACACAGGTGGCAGAGCGGGGATCGAACCTCCAACCTTTTGATCATCAGCCGACCCGCTCTACCACCTGAGCCACAGTCGCCCCAAATCTTAACCCACTTTAACATGTTTTTAAATACTTTTAATTTTGGAGTGTGTGTGTGTGCGTGTGCGTGCGCGCGCCATTGTCAAATTTCCCAAAAGAGTTGTTAAAATCAGGTAAGTAAAGCCCTCCAGATGGTAAATAAAATAGTGACAATAGTTTTAAACTGATTTGAAATTTACACAAAATCCAGTTTTTATAAAGATAATTTTAAACTTTTCAATGCACATACAACAACACTCCTT
>CM049411.1:1637500-1677500 GCA_026929865.2 Hyperoplus lanceolatus
AAGTTTGTATTAAATGTGTTTGCAGAATACAGGTCTCCTTCAATACAACGTGAAGGAAACGGTGCTCAATGCTTTCCTTCACGATGGGCGTGGCCTATTTCTTACACTGTCTCTATGCAGGCCTCTGATTGGTCTAACCACACAGTTATTACTCTCTTGCCAAAACCTATGTGTAGTGAAGTGAGTCAAACCTGGCTCTATGCAAATTATGTGGTCGGATGGATGTCAACAAGCTGGGGCGACTGTGGCTCAGGTGGTAGAGCGGGTTGGCCGATGATCAAAGGGTTGGAGGTTCGATCCCCGCCCCCTGCCAACTGTTTCATAGTTGTTGTGTCCGTTGGCAAGACACTTCACCCACCTTGCCTCGCGTGAAAAGCTATCGGTGTATGAATGTGTGTGAATGGTAACGTGGGAAAGGAAAACAGGTCTCCCTTGTAAAAGAGTCTCCGGTCTCAATGGGATTTACCTGTAGAAATAAAGGTTAAAAAACAAAAGCTGTGGGAATATTTCTCACGCCTACGCCTCGGCTCGATTTGACCACAAAGTTATCAATCTCTTTCCAAAAATTATCTGTAGTGAACCAGCACACATGCACTTAAAATGGCACTTTTTAATGTGAGGTCCAGTATGACCCAAACCAACATTAATGACATGAGCATTTTCTCATCTGTGACCTCTGACTTTGCAGACTGGTTGCACACACACACACACACACACACACACACACACACACACACACTCTCTCACTCACTCATTCACACACACAACACACACACACACACACACACAACACACACACACACACACACACACACACACACACACAGACTTACTTCTGAGAGAACAGGTCTCTGTAGGGTGACCCATGTTGCATAGCGATGGCGTAGCCACACACTCACTCACACACACACACACCTACTCACTCTCTCACACACACACACACACACACACACACACACACACACACACACACACACACACACACACACACACACACACACACACACACACACACACACACACACACACACACACTGCGTACGTGATTGGTGACATTGAGATCATGGGTCGGGAGTATTTCACCATGCTGCCCCAGGCACCTACAACATGTCCTAACAGACACTCCTAAAGACGGTTGGTTAGAGTTACATGATTGCCAAAGTTGTAAACAGTAGAATGGGCCGGGCCAGAGATCCATATGTGATGTATAAAGACAGTCTGCTGTTAGAGTGAGAGCAGCTCGGTGGCTGAGCGTCTGACTGACAGGATGAAGAGCCTCAATGTGCTGATGCTTATGGCCGCAGCCCTCTCTCTTGGTGAGGACCATGGAGTTCATCTTTACAGCCACGGGAAAAAATTAAGAGACCAGTCTCGATTTTTCTTAAATCTTTTTCTCTACATTACTTATTGAAAATGCTCTAAATGACAATATTCTTATTGTGAATTTTGTCTAAATGTTGTCAGTAGTTTGTATTATAAAATCAAAATGTTAATTGTACTCAAAGATATGCCTCTAGACTAATACTCTGAATATGTGGAGTTGTCTCTTAATTTTGCTGGAGCTGTATATATTGCTCATATTGTAGATAATGTTCCACAAATTGATCGTCATAATTTATTTCTTTATTTTATTTTATTCTTATACATACCGTTTGTTTTGCCTTTCCTGTGGCACTATTTACAATGTATTTTATTGTAAATATTTAATGTTATCAATGTTATCCTCTTGTTCTAATTGCACCGTGGGTCGGAGACAAACTTTATTTTGATGACTCTGTGTGTCTGGAACATATTTTGAATTATTATTTTCAATGAAGGGATTTTGACTTTAGCTTCGGCATATATCCTCCTGGAATACTGATTGTGCTTGTTCTGATTTAGACTTCTCCGTGGCTCAAGACCCAGCTTCTGGTGAGTACAACTTTTTATTAATTATTTTTTCTTCCTTTTTTTTTGTGAGAAGAGACATAACACCAGACAGTGGACAATGCTTAGGGTGTGTGTGTGTGTGTGTGTGTGTGTGTGTGTGTTTGTGTGTGTGTGTGTGTGTGTGTGTGTGTGTGTGTGTGTGTGTGTTTGGGAGGGACCGCAAACCATAGTTGTGTATTTAAATACTTTTTTTCCTCCTTTAACACCACACTTGTTATTTTAAGTTAATTTATGTGTTTTGTATTTATCATTTCTGTCCTCATGTATGAGCCTGGGGCAGTCCCTGTACTAGCCGCCTCCAGTCACCCATTAGGACCAGGGGCCTCATTTATAAAGCTTTCTACGCACAAAAACCTTGCGTAGACGGCAGAAATGTGCGGTCAAATGTGCGGTGGCAAAACGGTGGTATTTATAAAAGAATTCTTTGCGTAGAAGTGTATTCCCACGCAAACTTTTGACCATGCTAGAGCTCACGCAAGGTTTTGCTGACTCGGGGAATCAGCGACACTCAATGGCAACACCACGAAATAAAGCTCTGTCATCGGAAAAACACACATATCCTTGGCACCCAATATATTTCATCAATTATGTGCGTACCTATTGTTGCGAATATAGGCTACTGTTGTCTATGGCATGCAGTAATGATGTAGGTTGATTTACTTATCAAGTAGGTCTATACATATTTTGATTATATTTTGAAATTGAATCTTATAGTTCTACTCTATAATAATATCATATACCTCGGGAGGTGTGTCCGTGAGAGGCCAGCGGGAGAGCAAATAGTCTATATTTTAGGCTGTGTTAAAAAGTAGTTTTGTACAAAGTTAAGGCCAACCATATTAATTAAAACTATATATTTCGTTAGATAAAATCATGTTATGAATTTAGCAAATTATTTTATGCATCTCTTTCCCATAACAACTAACCCTCGAAGTTTAAACTAGCCTATAATCTGACGTTGTTGGAAATGTGTTGATCTATGGAAGGGAAACAATGCTTTGGAATATACTATAGGCTAATGCATTATTTCACTTCACAACACATTTTATATAGTCCTACATATAGGCTAGTCCTACAGTTTCGCTAATACGTGATATTTCATACAGTACAAAGTTGGGCAAAACATCTTAACAAAGACTATAACGACTGTGCCAATCATGATATGTGATCAGCGGGTGTGTGTTTGTGTTTTTGAGGCAGTTACAGCGACGCATGGCACGGGCTTTCTTCCTTCCCAGTCGCTTTCTTTGTGGCCGGTTACCTCCCTTTTTTCCTCATGTCAGTCAAAATTCCGTGCTTATTAAGTGCGTCATCATATTCAGGAGCTATTTAGCATTCGCCATGTATGGTAGATTGTGGGATGAAACTGGGAGGTGAAGTGGGATGACACCGCGGAGATCGTCCGCGACAAATCACCGCAGGTGGGTAATTATAAAGGGAAGATGGCGTGAACTGTGCAGCACAGTTTTCTAAATCTCAACTTTTTTTTGCACATCTTGGCTTTGTGGAACCAATGTTTTGGGAAGGTTTTACGCACACGTTATAAATGAGCCCCAGGTCTGTTCATGTATTTAGAGCAGCGGTGTCCAATCTACGGCCGGCAGGTTAGGGCCCCCCTGAGCCCTCGGGCCCGGTAGCATGCACAAGGGCGGGGCCGTTTCAACATAGTTAAGGCAGCTACTGGAGCAGGGTTGTCCAATCTACGGCCCGCGGGCCAACTGTGGCCCGCAAACCGTTTTTAATTGGCCCGCAGCACTTTCTAGAAATAGAACGGAATACAGCCCTTCAGTCCTAAAAAAAGAAAAAGAAGCTGGAGATGCGGTATTTAAATAAAAATAAAATGCGTGTGTGCGTGTGTGCGTGTGTGCGTGTGTGCGTGTGTGCGTGTGTGTGTGTGTGTGTGTGTCCTCAGGTCAGACGACTGAGCGGCTGCACACAAGGAAAGACCTGGTCAGGTTCCTGAGGGATTACATCACCGCAGAGGAGACCAAAGTGGACCAGATCAGAAAGTAAGAGAGACTGCAGCATTGAGTTTGCTTCTTTTAAAGATTATTTTTGGCATTCTATTGTAAATGCTTTATTGACACACACACACACACCACACACTGATCAGACAGTAAGAGAGACAGCACACTTTTTTAGTTTTTTGTAAATGCTTTATTGATAGTGTGTAGAGACAGAGGTGAAATGTGTCAGAGAGGGGAATCACATGCAGAGAACGACCCGGGCTGGATTCTAACCCGGGTCTGCTGTGACGAGGACTGAGACACACACACACACACACACACACACACACACACACACACACACACACACACACACACACACACACACACACACACACACACACACACTTTATTAATAAACTGAACCCAGCCCATGCCTGAGGGCCAGTCTTGGGCTCAGGCAGAGAATCTAATCCTTTGTTTGTGTATGTGTGTGTGTGTGTGTGTGTGTGTGTGTGTGTGTGTGTGTGTGTGTGTGTGTGTGTGTGTGTGTGTGTGTGTGTGTGTGTGTGTGTGTGTGTGTGACAGATGGGTAAACACACTGAACATCCTCTCCGAGGGTTCTCAGGACCTTTATCCCCCGATCAACGCCTTCAAACTGATGAAGAAACTCAACACAGACTGGGGAGAGCTGGAGAGTCTGGTGCTGCAAGACATGTCTGATGGTACACACACACACTCACACACACACACACACACACACACACACACACACACACACACACACACACACACACACACACAGACAGGCGCACACACACACACACACACACAAACACACACACACACTCACTCATTAAAGCATGCACACACACACACACACACACACTCATTAAGGCATGCACACACACACACACACACACACACGCACACGCACACACAGAGACAGACACACACACACACACACACACAAACACACACACACACAGACACATGCACACACATGCACACACTGGAAGTTATCCAAGTATCTGTTGGGAGCTGTTCTGCGCCCACATAGTTCCCACAGTATTTAATTACCTGGCCTTAGGCTCAGGTGAGACTGATATTTTCCACTATTCTGCTGGGCTGTGTGTGGACACCCCTTTGGACTGGCGCCATTACAAGACTTGAGTTCATTGTATTCTATTCAAATTCGACATCAAAACACTGGAAGTTATCTGAGTATCTGCTCCAACCAAACTAGCGCGGAGCTGTTTAATAAGCTGTGTAGATTGTAACTAGTACAGTGCCGGTAGCTGCAGTTGCAATTTTAGGGGAGGGGGAGCACCCCAGATCCCATTCGTAATTCAGTACAGTACAGGACAACTTTGCCTAGTGTAATTGCCCCTAAAGCCTCGTTTCCACTGAGCAGGCAAGATGGCTGACAAGGTCCCGAAAAGGTGGAGCCGTCTGTTGATTGGTCAGAAGAATCGTTTCCTCATTAAACCGCTGTGTGTGGTCACCTCTTCATTAAATTAATCAGTGGGCTACACTCACGGACCTATAAAGGCTACACTGTGTCTGTGTCTGTAGCCGCGCCCAGCGCTGTTCGCCCACTGTCAGCTTGCTCCAAGCCGTCTCTGTGCATTTAGCGGCGTAATACGCTCACAACACGAGGGAATAAATATAAAAGCGGCTGGTTTGGCCAAGCAAAAACTAGATACTTTAACCCATATTCTGGCGGCGGCTATCGCCGTCCAGCCTAAACCCCGCCCTACCAGTAAGGGTAGGGTCATCGGTGGAAACACCAGCCAGATTTTTAAAAGCGAGCTGTCCCGCTCTGAGCTGCTCCGACCCGACCCGCTCTGCTCGGTAGAAATGTGACATTAGATCCCCCGGTATACAGTAATACCGTACTACGTCCCAACCCTAGCTAGTAGCAATAACATTAGCAAAAGCTAGATGTTATCGGTCCCTTCGTCCAGTTGTTAAGCATCTGGCTGCTAGCAAGTTATGTTGCTTTGCTAATTAGTGTGAATGCTGGAGCATTCACACTATTGTTCTTCAAATCTTTATTATTCCACTTCTTCCGTACGTTTTTTGGACCTTCATACCTCCTTCAAATCTTCAGCTATTTTAACCATTCAAATACCAACATGTTCAGCTCTGTATGGACATGCGGGGTCACCTTTCAGCTTTTTTCTACCTTTTAAACTTTTTAAAATATTCAGCTTTGTAACAAACTATTTTAACATTGAAGCGGATAGGAGCAGCATTCCAAACCGCTAAAACTTCCTCTGCTTTGAAACCTATCTCCTCCTGCATTTTTTCAGCGATAACCTCCATTCAAACATTAAACAATTCACATGAATTACAGCTATTAAATCCCTTCATACCTAGGGGGCAAAACCCCTTTTTTTTAAAAAACAGACATGGAGCGTTGTAAAAGGTTGTTCACCAGAAATGATATCCAGGACCTTCCAGGATCCCAACCTGGGTGGACAACCTGGTCAACTAGCTGCTGGAAAGCTACAGCGGGCCGACATAGAGCAAATCAGAACCACTGTTTAAGCGAATGGGGATGGGCTAATAGGGATTTTTTTAAACTTATAGATATCATTATGAAACTTTGCCAGTTGATTACTGACATTAAAACAACAACTTTTTGTATTACAGTATTTTCCAAAAAGTTTGAATAAATATGACAAATCATCAATATCTTACTAATGATGCGTAAATTTGCATATCTGCAAAGCCCCAAAATCTAGATGTTGGACAAAAGCAGAGTCAATTTGTTTTTAAATTTTTAAAACAAAACAAGTGTCCAAATGCCTGAAGCTTTTCCTAATCACAGTTCAAATTTGATCAATAACCCATAGAAAATGCATTTTTTACACTGTTTTTTCCAAGGGAATGTCTAGCCGTTTCTTAAAATACCAGCTGGAGACTCCAAAAGGACACTTTTGGTCCATGGCACATGAAATGTAACTGTGTAAAAAAATTATTTTCTATGGGTTATTGATCAAATTTGAACTGAGATTAGGAAAGGCTTCAGGCAGTTGGACACTTGTTTTGTTTTCAAAATTTAAAAACAAATTGACTTTGTTTTCTTCCAACATCTAGATTTTGGGGCTTTGCAGATATGCAAATTTACGCATCATTAGTAAGATATTGATGATTTTTCATATTTATTTAAACATTTTCGAAAATACTGTAATACAAAAGGTTGTTGTTTCAATGTCAGTAATCAACTGGCAAAGTTTCATAATGATATCTATAAGTTCAAAAAATTCTCCATTAGCCCATCCCCATTCACTTAAACAGTGGTTCTGATTTGCCATGTCGGCCCGCTGTAGCTTTCCAGCAGCTTATTGACAAGGTTGTCCACCCAGGTTGTGATCGTGGAAGTTCCTAGATGTCATTTTTGGTGAACAACCTTTTACAACGCTCCATGTCCATAAAATCACTTTGCCCCCTGGGTATCAGCTTTTTAAAATCTTAAGGGCCACAAAACTTTTTTTTACTTCAATTTTGAGATTTGTGTCTATTTACTTCCATAACATGTCTTCTTTCAGACTAGTATGGCTAAAGGTCCAAAATATACGTTTTAGGTGTTTTTTCCAAACTTTGACTCTTGCGTCTGTATTTTCTCCTAAATTCGCAAAGTGAGCATTCTAACGTAACATACAGCACCCACCGATGTATGAATCATAATAACCATGGTACTGTTGGAAAGCTCTGAATCTCAAGAACAACGTTATCTGATCCAAATATGTCATTTCCTTTGTATCAGTAACCAATCGTGAAAGTGTGAGGAGGGATTCAATGCTAAGAAACGACCTCATTGGCTAATGCACATTTCTGACATGTGATTCGCTAAAGCATCACGTGATGCTAGCCCCGGGTAGCTCGAAAATCACAAAATAAAATGGGAAAACGTCGAAAATATGCCAAACCAAGATAAAAAAAATCAATTGGCTACGGACATTACCTGATCGCCATTTTAAGGGGAGAAGTGTTAAAGACATTAAATCACCCGATCACGTCGGGGAGACACAGACTGTCAGACATCAGAGGGGAGATGGTGGGGAGAGAGCGTCTGTGCCGACAGGGCAGGTTGACAGACAGTGGCTAATAATGAATTAACCACGTTTAAATTAGCATGTGGATGTAAATGTTACTATGCTATGGTTTATATATGTTAACAGTGGTAGGCCTATATCATTGAGGGGTGTAGGGCCTAATTCAATAAATTACTCTAGCTATAATCAGTGATTATCACAGAATTCACGTTTTTATCTTTAACGTTTTCTCAAAATGAGTTTTTCCAATACTCTCGAAAGATATCTCAACTTCTAGACCACTGACATCAACCAAACTTTCTATGATCATTCATACACTATTTTAAAGGTTTTTACACAAGGATTTGTTAATATATTGTTAATTGTCTGATTTATATACATTTTCCTCCTAAAAACATGCCGAAAATCATTTCTAAGACATTACATAGTATTTTTTGATTTATTAAATGAAAAAGCTGCATCCAAAATCTGTTGTTAAAAACTTTAGAAACTAATATGTGGTTAAAATAAAATAGAGATTTTAACTCTAGCTTTATCCAACATCTCAAAATTTTTCTCGAAATATTACCCAAATTTACGCATAATTGGTTAAATATTGCCATATTTGCATATTTAATAAAATATTAAAGAAAAACATGTAATACAAAAATTAATTGTGTTAGTGTCAGTAATCAGCTGGCAAAGTTTCATGATGATATCTATAAGTTAAAAAAAAATCCCTATTCACCTGGGGTGTCTCGCCTTAAACAGTCTTTGAACAAACATAGTTTTAGTTTTAAGCTTTTTTCAACCTCTTTCTAAATTTATAATGGGATCCGGATGGGACGGAATGTTCAGAGGCAGAGTGGGGGAACCAACTGTTACAGTGTAGAACTGTTGTAAAAATACACCAACACCTTCCACATAACTGCCTCTCACTCCCACAAATTAAACCCTACCTGGATAATTCTGACATAAAAATGTAGGACATATTCTGCCGGTCGCATAGATGTGACTACTGAAGCAATCAGACCTACACAAGGGGAGGTTTGGGCTTCCAAGCTAAATGGTGTCCAACCAACTGCCGCCTTGACAACTGAGACAGGAAATTTCTGGAGAAAGGCATACCGTACCACACCTTTAAAATGCTCTGGTTCTCATATTCTTCACATGACAGACACAATCTTCACACTGTGTCTTCATCAGATTCTTCTGGTTCTAACAGTATATTAATTTAGTCAGTTAGACTCACGGTCCGTTAGTTAGAGGAGGCAGTTTGAGGTGATGTTTTGGATTAAATGACCTCTCTGAGGCCTCTAAAAGGTGGGATTTCTGCCTGATCACAGACCCTCAATAAGACATACACTCACCTTGGTGACTCACTCTGCCCATTAAAGGGCAATTTCACACATTGAAACAAATGTTCATGTCTTTCAATTATAATTTTATCTAGACATTTTTAAATATTCAACATCATTCCAATTAGAGTTCAACAATTCACTACCATTTATACTTAAGACAATTTTTTTTTACTTTTCCACACCTTCATACTCCCTTTGCTGATTCATATACATTCAAGCCATCTATGTAGTTTAGCCCCAAGTCTATTAAATCACTATTTCACAGTTTTAAGGTTTTTATCCATGTCTTTCAACTTATTCATAATTTCAGCAAGAAATCGTATTCAAACTTCTATATATTCAACTCCTTTCCTACTAAAGAAACATTTTTAAACTTTTTCAAATCTTCATACTCAGCTATCCAGTTTAGCGTAAGCTGTTTCAGCATGTACACACATTTTCAGCAGGAAATGCATTTTCTAGTTTTGATATTCATCTGAACTGAAATAAATGTTGACTTTTTCCTTTATTCTCATCACCAAAATGCTTCGATGACATGTTAAACACAGCTAAAACCTTCTGGGGGGTGGGGGTGGGGGGGGGGGGGGGGGGGGGGGGGGTCCCTTCTCTTGCACGACTCCCCTGATAGTATGGTAACTGCATGTTAGCATCCTTCTGGGTTGTTTGTAGCCAGTCTTGAAGACAAACATTACAATGGACACTAGCATGATTTGGGTATTTTGGATTATGAACAATCTTTAGTTATAAAGCACATCACATGCCATTCATTCAGGTTTACGAGGGCCCCCCCACTCTAGGTCTGTGTCCCACCGTGGCCCCCCCCAGCCACAATGTCCTGGAAACGCCCCTGTGTGGCTGAAACCTTGATGTTCTGGTTGTAATGCTGGTCAGGTTGAAATGTGGAATACTTTGTCTTGATCAAATAATGTCCAAAATATATAAAGTTCAAACAGTCTGTTTTGTTTGTTGTTCTTAGTGACTGCTCACTGCCACCGAGAAAGTGCCGCCTCCAAATACTCTGGTGAGTAACACTTGATCAAAACAGAAGTTTATCTGGATGCACTGTGGCTGAGAACAGACATATCTTCTCCTGGAGGACTGACAGAATTATGATTCTTGTGCTTCAGATCCCAATAAACCTATAATGGAAACGCAAGCACTCCACCAGTTTTTACGTATTATCGAGTGTGATGTTGCCGGTGCGGACACTATCTTTGATGTTGCCAAATATACAGACTACGGATGCTTCTGTGGAAAGGGAGGCTCTGGCACACCTGTGGATGAACTGGACAGGTGAGCATTTACTCATTTAGCTTCATACTCAAAACTGTAACGGTGCTCAGAGGAACTTTCAGTTTGTCAGCTTTAGTGTTTTTACCACGCCAGCTGTTGTTCCTGGGAGAGCGTTCCCCTGACAAAGGCATTAAAGGTTCAGTAAGCGGAATGGTTCTTTTAGCTAACTTCCTGTCAGTGACTGCAGTTAGCAGTCCCCTCCCTCGTCACCACATTAATGCACTGCGGTCTTCAAGCAGCGAGTTATCTAGCATAAATCTCAGATCCATAAATGATAAAAACCATCAAAACAGACATTGGGAAGGATTTTTACCTGCTCCGCCATTGTAGGCGCATACACATTCACCCATCTGTCGCTCTGGCGTGCACCGGCAGTGAGACGGGTGCCTGTTTGTAGCGTTCACTCTTCTAATTGGTTATCACTAGTGGGATCCCCGAAAAGTTTATTTAAGTTTATTACATGCAGAGCGGGTGACTGAGAGATCGGCTTTATGAAACGCGTACACTATATAAGTGATCACTGTATGAATAAAGAGCGATTTAACAAGAATATTAACATCAATAAATGGCTTACTTCATCTTTAAGAAAAAAACTATATACAGATAGCTAAGATAGCATTCTTTGCACTGATGGTCTTGTTTGCTGTTACATGTAATTTATGATCATCAGAGGAAAAATGAGACTGTTTCAGAAATATTCAAAAGTTTCTCGTTGCACCTTTAATAAACGGTCCAGTCCGTTTTAAAATGTGTCTTGTTTGTTTGTCTTCACCCGTAGGTGCTGTCAAGTACATGATGACTGTTACGGGAAGGTTCAGGTGGACCCTAACTGCAAAAGCTGGTTTTGGAACTTGTTAGGGCAGGAGAACGTTCCTTACGCTAAGCGCTATAAATACACCTGTGACAAGAAAAGCGGAAAGGCCGTCTGTCTCGGTGAGTACATCCAAATAAATGGCATTTCCTGGTCACATGATCTTATACTCTCTTTCATTTGCTCATAAAAGCTGTGCAGTATTTCAGCCTGGAAATCCAGACCTGCCGCTGGCTAATGTAACTTTGCTCAGCCTGTTGGTCTGGACACGATCCACTGAAGCTCATAAACTCTTAGAGAATTTGGAGTTGCCAATCAATTGGTTCTATCTGATATGAGCTATGTATGGTGCTCTGGGGCGGATGTAACCAGAGGACGACATTGCCGTCAAAGCCATGACAGTAAGCAACAGAGATGGATGCGTATACGTTGTTTGAGTTTGAAACGGCTTTGGGTCCAGGGCCGGTTCTAGGCAGTAAGATTAGGGTGGGCAGATAGAAATAGTAGGTGGGCAGAGAAACCCGTGATGCTCGTGCGCAGCAAAAATTGGCCTTTGCAAAATCTCCATGCCTGCTTTTTGGCACATTTACTGTAATGTAAGCTTTTAGACACATCGCTGCTGTATGGGGGGTTACCATGATAGCACTGCTACCAGCAGCTTTCCACTATTGCCTCCGATGTCCAGCTGGGTGAAAATAGTAGCCAGCCGAGGTCTCATCCATAGGGGAGTCCGGGGGTATGCCCCCCGGGAGATTTATTTTACCTTTTTAAAGTGAAATGCATGAATCTTTTACGGGACACATTTTTCTGTAATATAATGAATTAATTTAAATGCAGTGAGAGGAACGAAGCAGAATAACTCTGTTGTCCAGTCGGGCAGTCGGGACCCTAAGCAACCGCTTATTTCGCTTATGCCTCGGGCCGGCTCTGCTGACCAGTGACCACTATAAGCGGGCGGGTAACTTGGAGGCAGGCTGTCCTGCCCACCCAATAATACAATTAGAAGCAATGCATGGTAATGGTATATTCTTTAGTATTAATTAATTGTCTGAATTTTATTTGACATTTTCTTGGACAGGGAATGAACAGGTCCGTCCGATAGTGGGTCTGGACTTCCACCTAAAAATAAATAAATACAATAAAATCTTCAATGTTGATTGGGTGGGCACAGTCCACATTTGGGTGGGTTGTGCCCACCCTTGCCCCTGGCTACCGCCTGCCCTGTTTGGGTTAACACTTAACAATATTGGTGTTCTCTCAAATCTTCTATTAGTAAGAAAGATGAATTTTCAGTTTTGCCAAGCAGTATTATTGCCCCTTTGCTCCTTTTCCATCACATTAGTTTTAACAATGCTGACTTGAACAAGTCAGAAATATATTTTTTTGGAAATAGGCCTAAATTATGTTGAGAAAAACAGTTTGAGTCAAATTTATGTTAATCTCAGTTTCTTTAATTGTACAGCTTGTTGACAGTTCTCTCGTCTTTCTCTTCCTCAGAGTCAAACGACGCGTGTGAGATGGTCCTCTGTGAGTGTGACCGGGCCGCCGCGGAGTGTTTCGCCAAAGCACCTTACAACGACGAGAACTTCAGCATTGACCAGTCCCGCTGCAAATAAGGACAGTTGTATCAAATTGTAATCACACATCTCTAGCGCTGTAACGATACATACGATTTTTTAAATTTGAAAATGTTTTTGTACCGGAGAGGACTTGCAGCAGCTTCTGGAGTTAATTACAACTGAAATGAGCAAATTAAAAAAGTGGTTTGACAATAATAAATTGTCATTGAATCTAAGTAAAACAAAAATCATGTTGTTTGGAAATTGTAATTTAAATAATGACGTAAATGTTATGATTGACGGTGTTAATATTGAAAGAGTGTATGTAAATAAATTCCTTGGTGTGACAATAGACCATAAGCTCAGCTGGAAACCTCACATAAAACATGTTAAATCTAAACTGTCACGAAGCATCTTAGTCCTGTGTAAAGCAAATCATATATTGGATCAAAAATCATTGCATATTCTTTACTGCTCAATGATCTTACCTTATTTAAATTACTGTGTGGAGGTCTGGGGGACCACTTACAAAAGCTCACTGCTACCATTAGTCACAATACAAAAACGAGCCATAATACAGATCATTTGTTTTCTTTTTTTTTTGTGAAAACATAATTTGTTTACTGTATTTCCATGCTTTTCATTTTGTTTTGTATGTCTGAAATAAATTGAATCAAATCAAAAAATTAAATCAAAAACATTATATTGAAGTAACATTTATAATTAAATTTTACTTAAAGCTGGGGTATATGATTTGGGACAAAATAGCAGTTGGGATAGAGATTCGAATCCAAATACCTCAACCACTCCACTTGTTCTCTTTGGTCCCTCCCTGACACGCTCTACACCAACAAAGTCGTGCCAAAGTGAATGGACAGTCCCAACAGCCAATAAGAACGAAGAATCGGAGCCTCGCTCTGATTGGTCAAAGTGAACATGAGCGGTGGCAATTTTTGGGGGCGGCACACAGAGGCAAATATTACAGTGAAAAAGTAACCCACCCTATAGCTTTTATGTTACATTTAATAAAAAATAACCTGAACAGATTTGAACACAAAGAACAATATAAGCAAAATGAATAAATAAATTACGATAAAGATATAACATTTCTCTCTTCTCTGTAAATTAGAAAATGAATAAACACTGAACAGCTTCCTTCACCAAACCTGATTGGTTGATTTAAGACAAGAGTTAAAAAATCAAAAAATATTAAAAGAGAAATTATAATTATCGCGATTTTGGTTTCGATACGCGTATCATTACAGCCCTACACAGATCAGATTTCCACCATGTCTGTATGTGAATACACTGTGTTTATGATGAGCTGTAACTATCCATCACTCCTTCCATGGACCAGATGACTCCTGTTGGGTTTGACACTGTGAAGTTATCGTGATCATTTTTTAATCCCGATAAAGGGTTTTTACTGGGAGATTTTTCTCAGCCGAGCTAAGGGTCTGAGAGCAGGGTGTCATGCTGTATGGAATGTAAAGCCCCCTGAGGCAAATGTCTGTTTGTGATATTGGGCTGTAGAAATAAAACTGATTTGATCTGATAATAAACACTATTACAACTGCATTTCTCATGTTCTCCTCATACTGCTATACTATTTTTAGCATATTATTTTGCTTTTGACTAATTAAGACCAATTATACTTAGGGTCGCCCAAAGCTTAGCAGCGGCCCTGGTTATATCACTCATGAAAAAGTAAGGCCTTGACAGTAAAGTCTCCAACTCAAATATGTACATATATTTCAGGGTGTTGTGCATCCCTGGCAATAAAAACTTTGGATCTGGAATAAACTGTAGAAGAAATATAGCTTTCGGAAAAAAAAGTTGTCTTGTTGCACAACTTGCCCCCGGTGTGGTCTAAGTTGTGCGGTTGGAGAGAATACCATGGGGTGAATTGTGCCATTGATATATATCTCATAAACTGTAATGCAAGACAAATCCATTAGACAATCACTTATTTAAGGTGTATTTAAAGTAAATAAAGTAAATAGTTGACAAAGATTGAAGGACAATTTTCTTAAACAAGGCCTAGCAGATCTAATGGTTTTACCTGCAAAGCTCACAATGACAAAGTCACCATCATCATCTTTCTGGCCATCTGAACTCTCATCAGTGGTGTCGTTAAGTGGAATGGAGATGTCACTCTCTTCTGAGCTACTGTAGACAATCACTTTCTTTTGGTGACCAGCGTATACAGCCACGCCACTGGCACAACTCTCAGAAATGTACTTTGCACTAGTTGCTCCGTGCTTGTGGAACCAACTGCCACCTGACAAATGTGATTCCCCCTACATTTCTGCCTTTAAATCAAGGCTCAAAACCCATCTGTACATCCTGGTGTTTCCTCCCCATTATCTTACCTCTGCACTACTATCTGTGTTTATGTGGATGTATGGGCTTTACGTCTTTTATTTTGGTTATTGTTATTTTACCTTCATTGTTTACCTACTGAATGCACTATGTACAGCACTTAGGACAGTGCAAACTGTCATAAATGTGTTTTTTTAAATACATTTTTCTTACTTACTTACTTATAACTCACCAAGGCCCTTTGGGACAAATCACCCCAATCCCAGAAATTTGCTATCTGTCAGTAGTGTGTCCGTACTGAAAAAAAGTCTGGTGTTCATACACAGCCTAGGCTCTGTGAATGGATATCTCAAGGCAGAGCGCTCTTGGGCATGCCCCCCACCCCCCTCATCAGACACAGACTTTGACCTCTAAATGGTTGGATCATTCACTCTGAGCGACAAAAATTGCAGCAGTAAATATTAATATAAACAAGCAATTTTTCATAATTATTCAAACATTTAACCTCCAATAGAATAAAAACTAGCCTGGTACAAAATAATTCACCCCTCCAGTGTTGTCATGGAGATATTACCCAAACATACAGACTAGAATGTTTTTTTTTGTACTAGGTCTTAAATAGGTTTAATAATGCTTTGAAAACAGCATATTTAACATGGGATTCAATGAGAAATTGCTCTGTTTTGAAACCTGCCCCGAGTTGCCACTTGGTGAACTGCATATGTTGTCACTTATGCATATGATGCTTTTAGAATTCACTGTGGTTGGGGCTTGCGTATACCCCACCTTTGAGTTAATTTTTATACCTGACATTTCTGATACTCCAATATACTGTATTTAATTTAAAGCTGGGGTGGAGGATTTGGGGAGAAAATGGCAGTTGGGATAGAGATTCGAAATTCAAATACCTCAACCGCTCCACTTGTTCTTTTTGGTCCCTCCCTGACACGCTCTACACCAACAACGTCGTGCCAAAGTGAATGGACAGTCCCAACAGCCGATAAGAACAGAGAATCGGAGCCTCGCTCTGATTGGTCAAAGTGTACAGCTCATGTTAACTTTGACCAATCAGAAATCATATACCCCAGCTTTAAGCTACTTTGGTGGTGGTGTAGTGGTTAGAGCACCTTAAAGTCTGATCTGACTTGGATATGGAGCCAAGGAATGGGGGACAAAATTGTTGTAATGTTGTCAAATGTTCTGGTTTTAGATAAGATCCTAGCTGCAGCATTCTGAACTATTTGAAGCAACGTGTCAGAATATTTAGAAAAATCAGGTTGGTGAAAAAATTCAAGTGGTCAGAAAATAAGCGCTTGTTTGTCTCATATTTGAGATTGTTTGTGATACCACATTGTCTTACCTATCTGGACTTTTTCCTTAAGTGATGTTATACTTCTTTAGGCATGAAAAGAAAATATATAACCAAAATGCAGATATGAGGAGAACGTGAGATATGCAGTTGTAATAGTGTTTATTATCAGGATAACGTCACAGTGTCAAACCCAACAGGAGTCATCTGGTCCATGGAAGGAGTGATGGATAGTTACAGCTCATCATAAACACAGTGTATTCACATGCAGACATGGTGGAACTCTGATCTGTGTAGGGCTGTAATGATTGAAACCAAAATCGCGATAATTCTTTTATTTTTTATATTCTTTTAACTCTTGTCTTAAATCAACCAATCAGGTTTGGTGAAGGAAGCTGTTAAGTTTTTATTTGTTTTCTAACTTACAGAGAAGAGAGAAATGTTATATCTTTATCGTAATTTATTTATTAATTTTGCTTATATTGTTCTTTGTGTTCAAATCTGTTCAGGTTATTTGTTATTAAATGTGACATTAAGTTAAATGTTATTATAAATGTTATTTAAATAAAATGTTTTTCAAATTAAAAATAATTGTTGTAAGTATCGAATCGTGGGTCAAAAATCGCGATACAAATCTAAATCGTGAGTTGGCGTATCGTTACAGCCCTAGAGATGTGTGATTACAATTTGATACAACTGTCCTTATTTGCAGCGGGACTGGTCCATGCTGTAGTTCTCGTCGTTGTAAGGTGCTTTGGCGAAACACTCCGCGGCGACCCGGTCACACTCACAGAGGACCATCTCACACGCGTCGTTTGACTCTGAGGAAGAGAAAGACGAGAGAACTGTCAACAAGCTGTACAATTAAAGAGATCCTATTATATTACTTTTCTGGTCTTAATTTCTTGTTAAAAACTGCTATAGAGCAACCTGACATGAATCACATCACAAAAAACTGTAGATTTTCGGGAAGCTCTTTCTCTTATTTTGGCGATCCAGCAGGCCCTGTAAACACTTTGCTTCTGCCATCTCCGCCCCCTCCCCCCCTTCCTGCAAACCCAACTCCGTTGTGATTGGTTACCTTGCGAAGGGATGTTGTGCCCCCCCCCCCCCCCCCCTTTTGCCGGTGCATCTAGCAGTTAGCGTACTACAGCAATGATATTTGGTGTAGTAGATTTTATGACAATGTTATACTTTGTAAGGTACTATTATTAGTATAAATGGCAGGTGACAGTGGCACACGAATAATACAAAAAGCTTTATGACACTGAATCAGTGTTAAACGATAGGAACCTGTAGGCCTACTTTGATAAAATATAGTGAAACAATTCTAAATGTCTAGTCTGCAAAGAAACAGCCCGGGCAGGACGCAAACTCGGGTCTACTGTTTCATAAATGAACTCCCTACCGGCTGAGCTAAGCAAGCACTGGGCTAGTAATGTCACCCCCTGCTATATATAGCAACCTGGGAGCTTGCCTGAGTAGCAGGCTGCAGCATTGCCATATATGGAAACATGACAGAAACGATTCCTGCGTGACACACACATCCCGGAAATTTGAACAAGTTCGGCTCGACCGGCTGCCATAGTTATTAGTGCTCTGCACAGCCACCCCAGACGGTCAGCAGAGAATACGTCGAAATGCATGTACGTAATTACTTGATACTCTAGTATGTTTAAACATGACTATAAATCATTATAACAACGTTTATAGGTCATAAAAGTCGAAAAGTGTCATAGGTCCTCTTTAAAGGAACTGAGAATAGCATACATTTGCCTTACACTGTTTTTCTCAACATAATTTAGGCCTTTTTCCAAAAAAATATATTTTTGACTTGTTCAAGTCAGCATTGTTAAAACTAAAGTGATGGAAAAGGAGCAAAGGGACAATAATACTGCTTGGCAAAACAGAACACTCATCTTTCTGACTAATGGAAGATTTGAGTGAACACCAATATTGTTAAGTGTTGACCCAAAGCTGTTTAAAACTGAAACAACATATAGGCATCCATCTCTGCTGTTTACTATCATGGCTAGGCTTCTCCCTGGTTTTAACAGATCACATCACTCCTGTTTTAGCTGCTTTGCACTGGCTCCCTGTTTGTTGTAGAATCGATTTTAAGATTTTATTGATCACTTTTAAGGCTCGTCGGGGTCTTGCCCCTGAGTACGTCACAGACATGCTGACCCCGTACGAGCCTGCTCGCAGCCTTAGCTCCGCGGGCGAGGCCCTTCTTACTGTTCCAAAGGTCGAGGCTCAAGACTAGAGGTGATGGGGCCTTCTCCACCAGGGCGCCTCGGCTTTGGAACGACCTGCCCGCGGAGATAAGGCTGGCTGAATCAGTAACCTCTTTTAAATCACTTCTTAAAACTTTGCACTTGCTCCTATGTATTGTATGTAAAGCACTTTGTTAACCACTGTTTTTAAAGGTGCTATGTAAATAAAGATATTATTATATGGCTTCAACGGCGCATGCACGGCACTTTCTTCATCCGGTTACGTCCGCCCCAGAGCCCCATCAATAGGGCTCTGGCCCGCCCATATCAGATAGAACCATTTGGTTGGTAGCTCCGAATTTTCTGACAGTTTATGAGCTTCAGTGGATCGTGTCCAGACCAACAGGCTGAGCAAAGTTACATTAGCCAGCGGCAGGTCTGGATTTCCAGGCTGAAATACTGCACAGCTTTTATGAGCAAATGAAAGAGAGTATAAGATCATGTGACCAGGAAATGCCATTTATTTGGATGTACTCACCGAGACAGACGGCCTTTCCGCTTTTCTTGTCACAGTCGTAGTCATAGCGCTTAACGTAAGGAATCACCTTTTTCCCATACCAGGCAGAGCAGTTAGGGTCCACTTGAACCTTCCCGTAACAGTCATCATGTACTTGACAACACCTACGGGTGAAGACAAACAAACAAGACACATTTTAAAACGGACTGGACCATTTATTAAAGGTGCTACGAGGAACTTATTAATATTTCTTAAACAGTCTAATTTTTCCTCTGATGATCATAAATTACATGTAACAGCAAACGAGACCATCAGTGCAAAGAATGCTATCTTAGCTATCCTTATATAGTTTTTTTCTTAAAGATGAAGTAAGCGATTTATTTATGTTAATATAAGTGTTAAATCGCTCTTTATTCATACTTTGATCACTTATATAGTGTGCGCTTTTCATAAACCCAATCTCACCCGCTCTGCATGTAATCGGCAAATAAACTTTTCGGGGATCCCACAAGTGATAACCAATCAGAAGAGAGAACGCTACAAACCGGCACCCGTCTCACTGCCGGTGCACGCCAGAGCGACAGATGGGTGAATGTGTATGCGCCTACAATGGCGGAGCAGGTAAAAATCCTTCCCAATGTCTGTTTTGATGGTTTTTAATCATGTTTTATCACATTTATGGATCTGAGATTTATGCTAGATAACTCGCTGCTTGAAGACCGCAGTGCATTAATGTGGTGACGAGGGAGGGGACTGCTAACTGCAGTCACTGACAGGAAGTTAGCTAAAAGAACCATTCCGCTTACTGAACCTTTAATGCCTTTGTCAGGGGAACGCTCTCCCAGGAACAACAGCTGGCGTGGTAAAAACACTAAAGCTGACAAACTGAAAGTTCCTCTGAGCACCGTTACAGTTTTGAGTATGAAGCTAAATGACTAAATGCTCACCTGTCCAGTTCATCCACAGGTGTGCCAGAGCCTCCGAATCCGCAGTAGCATCCGTAGTCCGTATATTTGACAATATCAAAGATATTGTCCGCATCGGCGACATTACACTCGATAATATGTCTAAACTGGCGGACAGACGCATGGATCAGAGCACCGGGATCTGAAGCACAAGAATCATAATTCTGTCAGTACATGAGATATGTCTGTTCTCAGCCACAGTGCATCCAGATAAACTTCTGCTTTGATCAAGTGTTACTCACCAGAGTATTTGGAGCCGTCACTCGCGGTGACAGTGAGCAGTCACTAAGAACAACAAACAAAACAGACTGTTAAACACAAAGTATTCCACATTTCAACCTGACCAGCATTACAACCAGAACATCAAGGTTTCAGCCACACAGGGGCGTTTCCAGGACATTGTGGCTGGGGGGGGCCACGGTGGGACACAGACCTAGAGTGGGGGGGCCCTGGTAAACCTGAATGAATGGCATGTGATGTGCTTTATAACCAAAGTTATTTATAATCCAAAATCCAAAATCATGCTAGTGTCCATTGTAATGTTTGTCGCCAAGACTGGCTACAAACAACCCAGAAGGGTTTATGACCCTGCCCTTAAGGTGGGGCGGGGTTTAGGTTTAGGGGTTTAGGTTTTGCTCCCGTTCAAACCAGCTGCTTTTATATTTATTCCCCCGTGTTGTGAGCGTATTACGCCGGTAAATGCACAGCGACGGCTTGGTGCAAGCTGACAGTGGGCGAATAGCGCTGGCCTCGGCTACAGACACAGAAAAAGTCACAAGTGGCCAATGTATTTGAACCTCAAGACCTTCATACCTGGAACAACGGTAATACCGTATACTTATAATACGTATAATTTGAGGAATGTTAAAAGTAGGGCTGTCAAATTAACGCGTTAATTTCGATTAATTAATCACAGAAAAATTAACGCGATTAAAAAAATTAACGCAGATTAATCGCACTTCTATAATGCCCTTTGACCCGGTGCAAAAGTGGTGCGTAGCTGCACCGAGCTGCACCTGAAGCAGACACAGCCCGCGCGGGTGAAAGGGAGAAAAGTAAAGAGAGAAGCAGGGGGCCGAGGGCTCTATAGACGGTTTAATAAGCATGAAGGTAGGAAGACATCTTACTTTATTCTCCGCAGCCAGTGTCTGTGTATTATTGATTTAGTGGGTGCAACAATGTAGGCTAGGTTCAAAACAGTATCTCTCAATCTTTCTCCCCGTGTCTCAATTTTGTTTGCTAGCTGTCTCGTCGTCCGCGTAAACGTGTGTGTGTGTGTGTGTGTGTGTGTGTGTGTGTGTGTGTGTGTGCGTGTGTGTGTCTCTCAATATTTTTGCCTATGAGTACGACGATGGTGAATGAATCGGCATAAGCATCTGTGGCAGTGCAGCCCTGTCTGTTGTGGAGACAGAAGTTACGAGAGACGGAGAGAGAGAGAGAGAGAGAGAGAGAGACTAGCAGGCTATACAGCTGTTTATAAACAGGTATAAAAGTGTCATAAAAGTATGCGATTAATTTAGATTAATTAATCACAGAGCCTGTAATTAATTAGATTAATTTTTTTAATCGCTTGACAGCCCTAGTTAAAAGGTATCAAAAATTGGATACCGCCCAACCCTACTAAATATCTAAAAAATAACCTTTATTTATAAAACTCTGCCATTACTAAGAACATTTTACTTTTATAATAGGGGAGAACGGTGGAATGTGAGACAACGGGTAATGTGAGACACCCCCTGTATCTAGGCAATGGAACACATTTTTGGTCATGTGAGATACATGTTTTCAAGCCCCTCTCATTTCCCCTTGGCCATGAAAGAGAGGACCTCATGGTGATGTTGTAAGCATGTTTTTTCACAAAAATGTATTTTTTTGCATGTAAAAGTAAATGTTCTTGCTGTCAACTTAATGGAGTGTTGTGCCAAAACAAACTGATTCAGGTAGAAAGACTTCTATCATACGTGTTGATGAACTACCAACATATGAAACCATGTGATGATGATAACTGAAGATTAGCCTGAATTGCTGAGAGATGTAGTTTTTTCTCAAATTGTGGCAGTGGGGTAAAAAGACAAATACTGTGGGGTAAAGTGAGGCAGTATCTGTGCCCTCTTTTAATGAATCCATTATATTTGAGTTAGCAAGGAGACTTCTCCTTGTTCTTCTGCTAATGCCCATTTCTAGGAAACATCCTGAATCAATGGGAAATGTGTAAATTTGACTGATAAATCATTTCAACTCGCTTAAAGGGGAGCAAATGTGAAAAGTGTCTCACATTACCCCGTTCTCCCCTACATATAATTGAAACAACATGCACAAAAAAAAATCAAAATCCAATCTCAAAAATCTGGTTCAAAACCTTTAATGACCAGAGATCAGTTCTAGTGGCTACAGTAATACTGTCACTGTAGTAGTTGGAAATTGCAAATTGGTCTTATTGGATTAGCTGCCATCAGTGATTTATCATTTATGACCATGGCAAACTATAAAAAAAGGAATATAGAAAAAAATTAAATAAAAAAAACTACCTTGGAACTACCAACTACTATCTGAAAAAAAACCCCTACCAGATCTGGGCAGACTACAAAGGGAAATATCAACCTCACCTGAGCCTAAGGCAGAGTAATTAATAACTGTTTCAATGTGGGAGCAGAATAGTTCCCAACAGATACTTGGATAACTTCCAGTGTGTACATGTGTGTATGTGCGTGTGTGTGTGCGTGTGGTGTGTGTCTGTCTGTCTGTGTATGTGTGTGTGTGTGCGTAGGTGTGTATGTGTGTGTGTGTGTACCATCAGACATGTCTTGCAGCACCAGACTCTCCAGCTCTCCCCAGTCTGTGTTGAGTTTCTTCATCAGTTTGAAGGCGTTGATCGGGGGATAAAGGTCCTGAGAACCCTCGGAGAGGATGTTCAGTGTGTTTACCCATCTGTCACACACACACACACACACACACACACACACACACACACACACACACACACACACACACACACACACACACACACACACACACACACACACACACACACACACACACACACACATACAAAAGGTTAGATTCTCTGCCTGAGCCCAAGAGGTCCTCAGGCCCGGGCGGGGTTCAGTTTTTCAATGTTATAAGGTGTGCAACCCCCTCCCCCCCTCCTCCATGGAGTCTCAGTCCTCTTCACAGCAGACCCGGGTTAGAATCCAGCCCGGGTCGTTCTCTGCATGTCATTCCCCTGTCTGTCTGTCTGTCCTCTTCACAGCAGACCCGGGTTAGAATCCAGCCCGGGTCGTTCTCTGCATGCCATTCCCCTCTCTGACACATTTCATCTCTGTCTCTACACACTATCAATAAAGCATTTACAATAGAATGCCAAAAATAATCTTTAAAAGAAACAAACTCAATGCTGCAGTCTCTCTTACTTTCTGATCTGGTCCACTTTGGTCTCCTCTGCGGTGATGTAATCCCTCAGGAACCTGACCAGGTCTTTCCTTGTGTGCAGCCGCTCAGTCGTCTGACCTGAGGACACACACACACACACACACACACACACACACACGCACACACACACACACACACACACACACACACACACACACACACACACACACACACACACACACACACACACACACACACATTTTATTTGATTTAAATACCGCATCTCCAGCTTCTTTTTCTTTTTTTAGGACTGAAGGGCTGTATTCCGTTCTATTTCTAGAAAGTGCTGCGGGCCAATTAAAAACGGTTTGCGGGCCGCAGTTGGCCCGCGGGCCGTAGATTGGACAACCCTGCTCCAGTAGCTGCCTTAACTATGTTGAAACAGCCCCGCCCTTGTGCATGCTACCGGGCCCGAGGGCTCAGGGGGGCCCTAACCTGCCGGCCGTAGATTGGACACCGCTGCTCTAAATACATGAACAGACCTGGTCCTAATGGGTGACTGGAGGCGGCTAGTACAGGGACTGCCCCAGGCTCATACATGAGGACAGAAATGATAAATACAAAACACATAAATTAACTTAAAATAACAAGTGTGGTGTTAAAGGAGGAAAAAAAGTATTTAAATACACAACTATGGTTTGCGGTCCCTCCCAAACACACACACACACACACACACACACACACACACACACACACACACACCCTAAGCATTGTCCTCTTTCTGGTGTTATGTCTCTTCTCACAAAAAAAAGGAAGAAAAAATAATTAATAAAAAGTTGTACTCACCAGAAGCTGGGTCTTGAGCCACGGAGAAGTCTAAATCAGAACAAGCACAATCAGTGTTCCAGGAGGATATATGCCGAAGCCAAAGTCAAAATCCCTTCATTGAAAATAATAATTCAAAATATGTTCCAGACACACAGAGTCATCAAAATAAAGTTTGTCTCCGACCCACGGTGCAATTAGAACAAGAGGATAACATTGATAACATTAAATATTTACAATAAAATACATTGTAAATAGTGCCACAGGAAAGGCAAAACAAACGGTATGTATAAGAATAAAATAAAATAAAGAAATAAATTATAACGATCAATTTGTGGAACATTATCTACAATATGAGCAATATATACAGCTCAGAAAAATTAAGAGACAACTCCACATATTCAGAGTATTAGTCTAGAGGCATATCTTTGAGTACAATTAACATTTTGATTTTATGATACAAACTACTGACAACATTTAGACAAAATTCACAATAAGAATATTGTCATTTAGAGCATTTTCAATAAGTAATGTAGAGATGAAGATTTAAGAAAAATCGAGACTGGTCTCTTAATTTTTTCCCGTGGCTGTAAAGATGAACTCCATGGTACTGACCAAGAGAGAGGGCTGCGGCCATAAGCATCAGCACATTGAGGGTCTTCATCCTGTCAGTCAGACGCTCAGCCACAGAGCTGCTCTCACTCTAACAGCAGACTGTCTTTATACATCACATATGGACCTCTGGCCCGGCCCATTCTGCTGTTTACAACTTTGGCAATCATGTAACTCTAACCAACCGTCTTTAGGAGTGTCTGTTAGGACTTGTTGTAGGTGCCTGGGGCAGCATGGTGAAATACTCCCGACCCCAATCTCAATGTCACCAATCACGTACGCAGTGTCTGTGTGTGTGTGTGTGTGTGTGTGTGTGTGTGTGTGTGTGTGTGTGTGTGTGTGGGGGGAAAAGAGAAAAAAATAAAAATAGAAGAGAAAATATCTATACATCATATGTTTATATATAGAAACATATATATATAAAATGAGATTCATGACTTGATAACCGCCTACAAAGCGGAGAGTCCTGTGTACCTTTGTAGTTGTGTGAAATATTCCCATGGCAGCAATCAACCGCTCAGTTCAGGTGTGTATGACCTACATAACTGATAACTAAATGTTATTCAAGCAGTTCAAAGCCTCAAAGGGTTTTGTAAACAGTCAATTACGTTTCACCGTGTAATAGATATACCGTTTACAACCTGGGGCAGTATGGTGAAATACTCCCGACCCATGATCTCAATGTCACCGATCACGTACGCAGTCCCCTTAAAGCTGGGGTGCAGAATTTGGGTTGAAAATAGCACTTGGGATAGAGATTTGAACAGTTGACAGTCCCAACAGCCAATAAGAACAGAGAATCGATTTTTATTTTTTTATTTCTTTAGTATCGGAGTCTGGCTCTTAATTTTGACCAATCAGAAATCACATACCCCAGCTTTAACCTGTCTGCAAATTCAGAGCGAGGCCACAGATGAGAAAATGCTCAAGTCATTAATGTTGGTTTGGGTCATACTGGACCACACATTAAAAAGTGCCATTTTAAATGCATTTTTTGCTGCGCCCCTCTTGAGTAAAACTCTGAAAGTAGATTAAATTAAATACAATATATTGGAGTATCAAAGTATATGTCAGGTATAAAAATTAACTAATTAGCAAATTAAAATACTAAAGGATGTAGAGAGTTATTATTTAATGTTTAATGGACTATAACCTTCCCCCACTTCTATCTATCTATCTATCTATCTATCTATCTATCTATCTATCTATCTATCTGTCTATCTGTCTATCTGTCTGTCTGTCTGTCTGTCTGTCTGTCTGTCTGTCTGTCTGTCTATCTATCTATCTATCTATCTATCTATCTATCTATCTATCTATCTATCTATCTATCTATCTATCTATCTCCCTCCCTTAGTTGTTTAATTGTAAAATCAAAACACATACACCTGTGTGTGTGTCCTGCAGAGGGCGACACAGACCAGCCAATGAAACACACGAAGAGGAGAGAAGACCAACTGTAGTTCACATCTGAGTTCCTTGTTCTTTACAGAAGTATTTCCAGAAAAGAAGAAAAATCATGTTATTTTTTTTATACATATGAATTCTCAATGTAGGGGAGACCGGGGGCAATTGTAACAGGGGGCAATTGTAACAAATCAAATTGCACCAATAGGAAATAAAGTAGATACACCAAATTTATTTTGCACATGTATTTTGATGATGTCTCTCTGCATACCAAAGGAAAAATTGATATTCCCTTTTTAAAGTATTTTTTCAGAAAAAACACGTTTCTGAGGTACTAAAGTAAAAAGTAAAATCTACAGTATTTTTCTCATAAAGTCTTAATATTTAATTTCAATTAAATGAATTCTGTTTTGTTTTGATGACATTACTGTTGTGTAAGATATGACATATTTGTTAAACATTAGCTTCATTGTTTCTAGCCATCAGGGTAGTTTGTGTCAAGTTGTTATGGTCGGGGGCAATTGTAACACTGTGTTACAATTGTCCCGACTCTATACATTAAGATACAAAAATATATATATATATATATATATATATATATATATATATATATATTGTAATAGGAAAGCTATCTGATTGTTAGTTTTTGAAGTTATGGTTTGAAATTGGTTTGTTTTTAACTGTTTGTTGTTTTTTAAAGCATGTAATACGAATATAATGAAATAAGCATTTCCAATAATGTTAATTCTTTAAACGCACTTTGTCGATGTCTAATATTTATTGTTTTGATATGAAATCAATTTTCCAATTGATATTAAATAGTTTCCCCTATATTTCCCTGCATTAATAGGAAGATTATTGTGGTCCTTAATTGTTATATGAAGCTATGAGATCTGTTGTTACAATTGCCCCCACACACTGTTACAATTGCCCCCGTACCGAGGGGGAGTAACGTTTGACTGCAATTTCTAGATCGATATTGTGAATCTAACATTGCCTGTAAAAGAAAATTATTATTGTTTACAAGTAGAGTACAGATACAAATTGCTTAATTAAAACAAATTATCTAAATAGTTGAAGAGGTTTTTGAGTAATGACACTAAAACCAAAAAGTGTTACAATTGCCCCCGGGCTCCCCTACTTCAGGAGGCTATTAAAGCTGCAGTTGATCGTTTCAGCTCTTTCAGCCGTTGGGATCCCAACGGCTGTTTCCCCAACTCTACTTTTGCTGTAGCTCCTCCCTCCTGAGCGACAGCTATGCGCGTTCATGTGAATTCAGTTACATTGACAGGAGACAAACACCATGTCCGATTCGGGGGGATTAAACATTAGTAATGATAACTACATACGTACATATTGAGCATACATTTTAATCACAGACAGACCATGTATGTTAGCTTAAAATCATTTTAAGTGTGCTGGTAGGCCTAACAAAAGTAGCTGTAACTGCCAGGCAAGATAGCAAACTAATTGTAACAGAGCAGAGAGGTGTGTGCTCTTGACCTGCTCTGACCGCAGCTGGGAGGGGCTGCTGGCAGTGTTGCCAACTTAGCGATTGTCTCGCTATATTTAGCTACTTTTCAGCCCCCCAATGTGGACATACACAACATTTGAAAAGATCGCGATAGCTGATGGTGCGATAGCTTAGCGAGTAAGCTAACTATAGATAGTTTATATACTATCTGTGTGAAACTCAAACAACATGTAAAAGATCGCTAGCTGATAGCCTAGCCAGTAGGCTCCATAGATAGATCGATTTATTTATTGTATATACTATCTGTGTGAAACTCAAACAACATGTAAAAGATCGTGCTAGCTGATAGCTTAGCCAGTAGGCTCCATAGAGTGATAGATTTATTTATTGTTCTGCAAGGTTTAAAATGAGTTGTTACGTTTGGCTTATAGTAGTCATCTCTCATTATTAAGGTTAAATTACATTTTATTTTATACGAATTTATAGTTTAGCAAGGTTTAACCCCCGGTTTGAACCCTGTTTGAGTGCTAAATTAAACATTTATTTAATAATACTTTAAACATTAAATGAGTATTTTAGTTTAATGTACTCTAGCATGTATTTTAAGAAATAATATTTTATTAAAAGAACAACTATCCCCTGGGTTCACTGTTATTTTACATCACACTGAAAAACAATGTGTATAATGAGAGTTTCATAATGATATTTATCAGTTAAAAAATGTAAAGGTGTGGCTCTGATGTACAATTTCCAGCCCCTGGAGCATTTGTAGTGTCTTGCATCACTGATAAATAGATTCATTCATTCAACCTTCATTAAATAAAATAAAAAAGTACATCAGATTTTGTTTAATCTGATTTGTATTTTTCTTATTCAACCACATATACCACCTTTTGTAGTGTCCATCGACTGTCCAAACAGCAAAGTGAGCCTAAAAATTACAGTGAGTCTCTGCAGACCATTTCACCTACATGATAGACTGAATGGCTATTATGACACAGCAGTTGAATAGGCTAAACTTTTACAGTAAAAAAACTATCAACTGCAGCTCTAAGGTAGTTGCACCAAAGATCAATGTTACTTCTATTCTGCATTTACCTGTATGTTTTACTTTACTCAGCGAAATAGTGAGAGTGACATATTAATTATTTTTCATCTACTCCTCTACATTTATCTTATATACTATCGTATGAATGTCGATAGTTAGCCTTCTATCGGTGTATGGATGTGTGTGTGAATGGTAACGTGGGAAAGGAAAACAGGTCTCCCTTGTAAAAAGAGTCTTCGGTCTCAATAAATAAAGGTTAAAAAAAATAAAATAAAAATCTGCACTATATGTTTATTATTTATTGTTATTATTATAAGTTTACTATAAGGCTACTTAACTTTACTCAATGCAGCCTCAGAGAAACAGTAAGATTTACTTTTTCAAAGGTAAGTCTGTCTAAGGACATGCAACGCTCAGTAAAGACTAATTGATTCTTATATGGTTTTTTAAAATATATTTTTTGGGCATATTTTGCGGTATTAGACAGTGTGTAGAGACAGAGATGAAATGTGTCAGAGAGGGAATGAGCATTTAAAAGAACGCATGCGCTTGGATTCTAACCCGGGTCTACTGGAAGAGCGACATGACAGACAGTAGGGGAATGGCATGCAGAGAATGACCCGGGCTGGATTCTAACCCGGGTCTGCTGCAGTGCCTGGGTGGGTGGGGGTGGGTGGGTGCCCTTATCCATTGGTTCTTATATCTGTGTGTGATTGTTGTAACACAGGGGTGGCCAACCCGCGGCTCGCGAGCCGCATGCGGCTCTCTGCCCAGCTTCGTGCGGCTCTTCAGTTCATATCAAATTATGTGATTATAATTTTTTTTTTTTTTTTTTTATACTTTTTTTTTGTGTGGGCCTATGTGTGTGCATGTTCGCAAACGTTTCATGCGGCTCTTACGTTCGTTTTACATGTTGTCTATTATTTCATTTTTTATTTTATTAATGTGTAGGCCCTATGTGTATGCCTGTTCGCAAATGTTTAATTGAGGACGCAACATAACGTTCACAAACGTTTGGTGCGGACGCAACATAAAACTGCCCGCTCAGCTTGGAGGGAGGTTTTCCGTGAGTAAACTATTTGTGTCAAGTTCGCTCCGAAACAGAGTGGGAGAGTTCATATTTTTTGTTGAACGTTATGCCAAGCCATTCTGCCTTATTGCCAGGTGTCATTTGCGCATTTCAAGGCTTCAAATCTGCAGCGCCACTTCAGCTCTCTCCATGCTACAAGTAAGTCCCACAAAGCAACATGCATAGTAAGAGAAAAACGCTATTTTAAATTGTTATATTTTTGTTTGTGGACTTGGTTGAATTGAGAGTTTGTGTGTGAGGCAGTGCACACAATGTTCATTGTTGAAAATGCCTGCCCTGTCGTCTCTAGTCCAGTCCTGTCATTATCACAGGGGCGGCCTTAACGATCTGGGGGCCCGTTTCAAGTCCTAGTGTGGGGCCCCCTTTTTTTTTTTTTTTTTTTTTTTTTTTTTTTTTTTTTTTTAATAAATAATGCTTGTGATTGCTTGTGAAAGCTCCCCGCTAAAATAAAAACGCCCCCCCCCCTGAAATCTTACTGGCCACCCCAGTGGCCCCCCCCAGTTCAAATGTTATTTTTTATTTACATTTTATTTTTTTAATTAATTTTTTTTCCTGATATGTATCCTAGTTCAGAGATGATATATATTTTTTTTTCTTTCTTAACTTTTTTTGATAGGTAGTTGCCAAGTTCATCACACAAACACTCCAATCCACTGATATGAGATCAGTTTGCAATTTTCTATTACTAAATTAATGGTAGGACTGTGGCCACTAGAACTGGTCTCTGGTCAGCAAAGGTCTTGACAACAGCATAAGTGTGCTTGTGACATGCGTGCCACCCATGCATGTGTATAGGCACGTGTCCCAGTAGATTTTTGAAATCTGAATAAAAAAATTAAAGTTTGTAGTTAGCGAGTAACATGTTCTTAGCAAGGGCAGACTTTCATAAATAAAGGTTTATTTTGTTAGCAAGATATTTGGTCAAAAGCTAGTGGTCATCCGTCCCTCTGTCCAGTTGTTAGGCATCTGGCTGCAAGCAAGTTATGTTGTCTTGCTAATTTTACTATTCATCTGAGCTGAAATAAATATTGACTTTTTCCTTTATTATCTTCGCGAGAATGCACCAGAATGCTTAGATTACATGTTAAAAACACAAAAAAATTTTCTACTAACATGATTTGGGCATTTGGGATTATAAATCATCTTTGAATTGGTTGTACAGCATATCACATGCTATTCATTCAGGGGTGCGATGGCCACCCCACTCTAACTCTGTGGCCCACCTTGGCCACCCCCAGTCAAAATTTCCTGGAATCGCCACTGTGTGTACCCGTGTGTACGATGTGGCTCTTTGCAGTAACACAGTAAAAAATGTGGCTCTTTGTCTCTGACTGGTTGGCCACCCCTGTTGTAACATATGAGCGTTGCATGTGTCACGGTCCTCTGTCTCTGCCATGGCCTGGGCTGCAGGTTTGTGTAAGTTTGTGTGGGTGGAGTCCTTCCATAACGCACACTCTCAGTCTCTCCATCTCTCTCTCTCTCTCCCTCTCTGTCTCTCTCTCTCCGTCTCCCTCTCTCTCTTTCTCTCTCTCCCTCTCTCTCTCTCCCTTTCCCTCTCTCTCTTCCTCTCTCCCTCTCTCTCTCTGTCTCCCTCTCTCTCTTTCTCCCTCTCTCCCCCCTCTCCCCTTCCTATCTCTCTCTCCCTCTCCCTCTATCTTTCCCACCCTCCCTCTCTCTCTCTCCGTCTCCCTCTCTCTCTTTCTTCCTCTCCCTCTCTCTCACTCCATCACTGAAGCTTATCCCTTATCCCTTATCACACACTGGTTTGATTCAGTTTTGTTTTGCTAATATTTCAAACTAACCCTACAGAACACTATCTCACACTCAATCATTAATGCTACCGATCAACTGATTGACCATTTCATTACTTATAGTTTTGTTATAGTTTTTGTCTTTGCCGAAAAGCTGCATCCTGACAAATTGGGGGCTCGTCCACTCCAGGTTTTGGTGAGTGTGTGATTTTGATTTGACTTGGGAGTATAGTGCTTGTTTAAAAGTTCAGGTGAAAGTCGAAACATTAGAATATCGTGCAGAAGTTCATTTATTTCAGTAATTCAACTTAAAAGGTGACAATAATATATTATATAGACACATTACAGGCAGAGTGAGATATCTCAAGCCTGTATTTGTTATCATTTTGATTATTATGGCTTACAACTTATGAAAACCCCACATTCACAATCTCAGAAAATTTTAATATAACATGAAATCAATATAAAAGGGATTTTAAATACAGAAATGTCGGCCCTCTATAAAGTATAATCATCCATATGTTCTCAGTACTTGGTTTGGGCCCCTTTTTGAATGAATTCTTGCCTCAATTCCAATTCATTTTCCATGATATTCTAATAATATGGGTATCACCTGTATGTTAGTGTTTCATTGTTGACTGCGTTAATGGCCAGATAATCTGCCCAGTTGGTTGTTGCCAGGTGTAAGAAAAAAATAGGGGTGTCACGGTTCTCCTAAAAATTGATTTGGTTGGAATTTTAAGTTTTAAGTTAAGTTTTTATCACAGATGGTTGTGCCAGTTGAGACCAGTCTAGAACCATTGGTTGTGTGCCGTGATAACTGGGGCGGCAGTGGCGAAGTGGGTAGGGAGATCGCCTCTGGTGTGACATCTCGAAGTGTCCCTGGGCAAGACACTGAACCCCGAATTGCTCCCAATAGTTAGCTTAGTTAGCTTAGCACCCTAGTGCTAAGCCTACCCTGCGTGGTAGCTGCTGCTATCGGTGTATGAATGTGTGTGTGACTGGGTGAATGTGTACAAAAACAATGTAAAGCGCTTTGAGTCTGTGATAAACGGAGATATAGCGCTATACAAGTCCATTTACCATAACTCATTTAATGTTTTAATTCTTATTTCTAAAGATGGTCAACATGGTTTCATGAGTGATAGGATCTCCGTTATTAATTATTTCCAACGTACCACGCACTAAAGCTTTTTTGACAAATGTAGATAATTTCTTTACAATATAAATGTAACGATTACTTGTTTCACTAGTCAATTAAAACACAAAATATGAACACAAGAAGAGAAGTGATAGGGAAGGGGAGGGAACCTGCCATCATTTTGATTAACTGCAGTGTGCACTCTTCACAGGCTGCTCATGCTCTGGTATAAAATTGGATATGTTATTATTGGACCAATACACTGGCCAGACCAAGCCACAGGTAGAATGTAACTTGCAGCGGCTACAACATATTCTGTGTGTGTGTGTGTGTGTGTGTGTGTGTGTGTGTTTTTCCTCCTATGGCACGCCTGCTGAGCATGACTCTGTGGGCGGGGCTAAATCATTGTTGATTCTAAAAAATGTTCGACTCAAGGACTAATTTATTTGTAAGATTCTCTGTTTTGTTTACCTGCTTCGTTTAGCAGGTTCAAGAGTCAGCCTGTAAATGTGGTGTGCTCCCCTCACAGATACAGAGAATTTTTTTTTTAAAGATTGTATATTTTTTGGCATTTTCAAGCTTTATTAGACAGTACAGAGTTGAAATGGGGAGACAGAGACAGAGAGAGAGAGAGAGAGAGAGAGAGAGAGAGAGAGAGAGAGAGAGAGAGAGAGAGAGAGAGAGAGAGAGAGAGAGAGAGAGAGAGAGAGAGAGAGAGAGAGAGAGAGAGGGGGGGGGGATGACATGCAGTAAAGGTCCACGGGTCAGATTTGAACCCACGACCACTGCAACGAAGGCCGGAGCCAATATGGTACTTAACAGATTTATTCCGTTGCCACGATAATAATAATTTGGCATAACTACCAGCAGAACCAACTTCAAGTGCCGTACTTGAAACTGTAGTTTGCTACTGTGGCTAAACTTTACTCTTTGCAAATGGCGATAGCCGGCCAGGACTTCCTGTAATTGGTCAGCAAGTCCAAACCTTCCAAATAAAAGATACACACTGGACACCAACATATCTATGGTTTAGTTAAATCCGGCCCAGACCAGCTATTTTTGTCGATCCAAGGCCCGGCTGTGTGGATCGGGGGACGTTTCACACCTTGAATTTTTTGTTCAGATCAATCAGAAAAGTCCAAAACGTTCCGCACCAAAGTAGGTTGTGTGAAAGAACCCAAACACACTCTCTGTCCTGCTGGTGATTTAGTCTAACACACTCTCTGTCCTGCTGGTGATTTAGTCTCATTGGCTCTGACCAACTCCTGGAGATAGTCAGCGTTATAAAGCATCCTCTGCAGTAATTATGCAGAACTGATCAGCTGATCTCTCTCTCTCTCTCTCTCTCTCTCTCTCTTTCTGCCTCTCTCCCTCTCCCGTCTCTGTCACTCTCCCTAACCCTCTCTCCCTCCCTCCCTCTCGTTCTCTCTTTCTCTCTCTTTCTCTCTCTATCCCTCTCTCTCTGTATCTATCTCCCTCTCTCCCTCTCTCATTCTCTCTCTCTGTCTGTCTCTCCCTCTCTCTCTCTCCCCCTCTCTCTCTCTCTAACTCCCTAACCCCCCCTCTCTCTGTCTCTCTTCCCCCTCTCTCCCTCTTTCCCTCTCTCCCTCTTTCCCTCTCTCTCTCTTCCCCCTCTCTCTCTCTTCCCCCCCTCTTTCCCTCTCTCTCTCTCCCTCCCTCTCTCTTCCCCCCCCCCTCTCTCTCTCCCTCCCTCTCTCTTCCCCCCCTCTCTCTCTCTCCCTCCCTCTCTCTTCCCCCCTCTCTCTCTCTCCCTCCCTCTCTCTTCCCCCCCTCTCTCTCTCTCTCTCCCTCCCTCCCTCCCTCCCTCCCTCCCTCTCTTATTGTCTTTCAACCTGTGACCTCACTCTGTGGTCAAGGTGACACCAGGGCAATTTATTCAGCTGTCATCATTAGCTCTCTCTCTCTCTCTCTCCCCCCTCTCTCTCTTTCCCTCTCTCTCTCTCTCCCTAACCCTCTCTCTCTCCATCCCTCTTACTCCCTCCCTCTAACCCGCTCTCTCTCACTCTCTCTCTCTCTCTCTCCCTCTCTCGCTCTCTTTTCTCTCTCCCCCCTCTCTCTCTCCCTCTAAATTCCTATCCCTCTGTCTTACTCTCTCTCTCTCTCCCCCTCTCTCTCTCCCTCTATCTCTCTCCCTCTCTATCTCTCTTTCTCTCGCAATTTATTCAGCTTGTCAACAGTAACAGGACATCCTGTATAGAAAGCAACCTCATTCAACAAGCCACTTGATGAAAATTGACTTCAATTAATGGATCAAATATTGATGTAAAGGAGTGAAGGCAGCTAGACAACTAAATGCAAGTCAACAAAGTGTCACTGCATCATCTGAAATACGTGGAGGAAAAACTGGTCAACTCCACAGAGCAGCAGACATTCCCTGCGTTTCAAATCACATACTCTTTCTTTTTACTACACTACATACTAAAGTACAGAAGAGTTTTAGTCTTTTTACTACACTACATACTAAAGTACAGAAGAGTTTTAGCCTTTTTACTACACTACATACTAAAGTACAGAAGAGTTTTAGTCTTTTTACTACACTACATACTAAAGCACAGAAGAGTTTTAGTCTTTTTACTACACTACATACTAAAGTACAGAAGAGTTTTAGTCTTTTTACTACACTACATACTAAAGCACAGAAGAGTTTTAGTCTTTTTACTACACTACATACTAAAGTACAGAAGAGTTTTAGGGCCACAGACAGGAGAGAAAAAAAATCAGATGAGAAAGATTTATTTTCATTATGTTGAGAAATGTCAAGAATAAAGACAATTACTCCAAAATGCTATTGGAGTTAGTGGGGGCATTTATGTATTTTCAGCATACTACAATTGACATGCATGTATTGGGACATCCTAAATATTTTTCTGGCATACTAAACAGTAGGGAACTCAACTGCAGGCTCGGTGGTTCAATCCCCCGTCTCCCCGCCACATGTCCATGGCTGTTCTCTCTAACTCCCTAACCCCCCCTCTCTCTCTGTGTCTCTCTCCCCCCTCTCTCTCTTTAACTCCCTTTCCCTCTCTCCCGTCTCTCTCCCTCCCTCCCTCCCTCCCTCCCTCTCCCTCTCTCTTATTGTCTTTCAACCTGTGACCTCCCTCTGTGGATACCTCATTGGAAACTGTTGAAAACTTTTTTTTAAGATTTTTTTTTTTGGCATTTCTGTTTTTATTGTTTTTACTGACAGTGTGTGAGACAGAGATGAAATGTGTCAGAGAGGGGAATGACATGCAGAGAACGACCCGGGCTGGATTCTAACCCGGGTCTGCTGTGAAGAGGACAGAGACTCTATGGAGGGGGGGGGTCTAACCACTACACCACAACCCGACCCCCACCCTCCCCCCCCCTGAGTGAGTGAGTGAGTGAGTGAGTGAGTGAGTGAGTGAGAGAGAGTGTGTGTGTGTGTGTGCGTGCGAGCGAGCGAGCGAGTAAGTGAGTGAGTGAGTGAGTGAATGTGTGAGTGAGTGAGTGAGTGCGTGCGTGCGTGAGCGAGCGAATGCGTGAATGTGTGAGTGAGTGAGTGAGGGTGTGTGTGTGTGTGTGTGTGTGTGTGTGTGTGTGTGTGTGTGTGTGAGTGTGTGTGTGTGTGTGTGAGTGTGTGTGTGTGTGTGTGTGTGTGTATCCAGCAGTGTTAACAAGGCTAAGTTAACCTCATCCATAATTGAGGAGCAGTGATCTCAGTCGCAGTTATTTTAACACAGTATGTATATTTAAGCTATGGATTTATTGGATTAATGTTTTTACCTCTTATTGTCAACCAATCACCTACAGTGTCTTGATGCTCTCTCACACACACACACACACACACACACACACACACACACACACACACACACACACACACACACACACACACACACACACACACACACACACACACACACTCCCTCACTCAGACAGTGAAGAAGAAGTTTAGTTTGATAAAGGAGGAACTAATATGGAAGATACACAACTGAATGATTGGGTGGATCAGTCAATATCATCCCCAAGTGTTGACCTTCAAATATTTGTTTTAAACAGAACACACACTCGCACACCTCCCTAACGAAAACACACATTCGATGAATCCACATGATACCACTGACAATAAGGTTATTCTGACATCATAGTGCTATCTGTCTGCTGTTATAAGCGGTGCAGCTGTGACAGTGTAAGGGACAGCGTCTTCAGTTTTCAGGCTGCGAGGTGAGTTGAAAAGCAGGCTAAGCGTCCAACCAAGGATACAATAGATTTAGCTTAAACCTGTCATTTTCATTTCATTTAAATGTTCTATTTCTATTCATTCATTTTTCTAATGTGTATTATGTATTATTTTTATTTATTTTTATTAAATTTTTTTTTTTTTACCGGGAGTTCTCAGCCGAGCTAAGGGTCTCCAAGGACAGATAGATAGATAGATAGATAGATAGATAGATAGATAGATAGATAGATAGATAGATAGATAGATAGATAGATAGATAGATAGATAGATAGATAGATAACGGCAGAGGGTGTCATACTGTATGGAATATAAAGCCCACTGAGGCGAATGTCTATTTGTGATTTTGGGCTATACAAATAAAACTGATTTGATTTGATTTGATTTAATTTGATTATGTATTCTAATCATGCCCCTGTAAAGCACTTCGAGTGGCCTTGTGTCTGAATTGTCCTACTGTATAGAAATAAACTTGCCTTGCCTTAAATCAACTATGTTTCAGTCAGAGTAATACACAGCCTTAGAAAAACAACCGTTTGGGGAGATATTATTGTATGACTGTGTGATTGTACAGATTACAGATTGAGGCAAAATTAGACTTTGATTATTTTTATGCATTAATGCCGTAAAACCTAACTTTATCAGGCATTTACTGAGATCACAATTAAGTTGAGCCATCACCTCTTTAGAACATTTTCAAAAGGGGCGGCAGTGGCGAAGTGGGTAGGGAGTTCGCCTCTGGTGTGCAGGGTCGGAGGTTCGATCCCCCGTCTCCCCGCCACATGTCCAAGTGTCCCTGGGCAAGACACTGAACCCCGAATTGCTCCCGATAGTTAGCTTAGTTAGCTTAGCACCCTAGTGCTAAGCCTACCCTGCGTGGTAGCTGCTGCTATCGGTGTATGAATGTGTGTGTGACTGGGTGAATGTGTACAAAAACAATGTAAAGCGCTTTGGGGCTGTGATAAACGGAGATATAGCGCTATACAAGTCCATCCATTTACCATAACAGAAACCCAACATCAGAACCTTTGTCATACACTGCTGTGCGCATAATTTACTGCCTACATGATAATCTTAAAAATATAGATTTAGAAAATGCTAAATACTAAAGTGCATTAAAGCCTGGTACAACAGTAAGTAGTTGCAGTAATATCTTATATATATATTACTGTCTGTGCTGTGCAGATGTCAGTGTGTGCCAATTTTTACAGGGTTTTGCTGTTCAGCAGATACAGTGACATCATTTTTAATTATTTAAATAATTTCAAATCAAATTGGGCCGACTGTGTCTCAGGTGGTAGAGCGGGTCGGCTGATGATCAAAGGGTTGGAGGTTCGATCCCCGCTCTGCCACCTGTGTCATAGTTGTTGTGTCCTTGGGCAAGACACTTCACCCACCTTGCCTCGTGTGAATGTCGATAGTTAGCCTGCTGTTATCGGTGTATGAATGTGTGTGTGAATGGTAACGTGGGAATGGGAACAGGTCTCCCTTGATAAAGAGTCTTCGGACTCAATGGGATTTACCTGTAGAAATAAAGGTTAAGAAACTGTGTTTTGTCTCCGATACGGGAGATGTACATGTATCATGGTCCAGATTCTATTCATCTGTTCAATGTGAGTTAACTGACTATATCTAATGATTTTTAAAGCTGCAGTGTGTAGAATGTTGGGTTTTATTTCCTAGCAGATTTTGTAGAAAGTAATTATAATATCCATAAGTACATTTGATTTAGTGCATAATAGCTGAAAAAAAAAAAAAAAATTATTTTTTTTCCCTTAGAAAGGGTCTCATATATGTCCATATTTCTGCATATTTTGGACCAAGGCCAAGTGCCGCCATCTTGAAAGTGTCATAGTTGGAATGTCATCAGGTGCCTTGTTTAACCCTTTAGGCACCAAAGTCGCAAAATTGCGACATGACACTTTACTGAATCAAACAGCTGTTTTCTCTAATTAGAGTGATATATTTCGTTCAAACTCCCCTCCACTAGTTGGCAGACATCCCATACCTAGACCTTAGCTCAGAAAAACGTCATGCTTCAATGCAAAAAAATCGCGGAAATCCCAACAAAAAAAGAAAAAAAAAAATCCCATGTAAACTTTACTTTTTTTGTCATATCCTCCTAGCGACTTTTTTCTGGTTGTATTGAAAACTTTTGTGGTGTTTGGAGACTCTGACGTGAAAGCACGTATCACTCTGCAGTTACTGTGCTCATTGCTCAACGAGCAGCGGGTGCTGCCGCGAGCCCCTCCCCGTCTCAAAGCACTGACAGGCGGTCAGTCTTTGAGTAGCCCCTCGGAGCGAGTCCCAGCCGGCTGTCAGAGCAGAGAGGAGAAACACCTCCGCGTCCAGGCTGCAAATAAATCGCGCTGTTGTTAGGTGCGACATCGGAGATAGTGTGCCACAAAGCTATTTATGCTGAAGCTGTATTGCTGGATTTAGGAGTTATTTAGAGATATGGCAAGCAAAAAGTTGGCGAGTTGGGAGTTACTGTTCACTCTTTCTACGGCCCCGGTCACGGTGCGTCCATGCGCAGCAGTGGTGCAGCCATGCGATGCAGCATTATATATATATATATATATATCTCTCAATATTATCATATTATAATGATAATAATCATCATCATAATAATAATGAAGAATAGAAGAAAAAAGGAAATAAAAATGGTGGTGGGTAAAAAAAAAAAAATCATAAACGCCTACTGTTTACATGAGTTTTGTGGTGTAGTTCTAGTTTTAGTTTACAACTGTTGGCTTACAACAAAGTGGACATCATAACAAATGGATGGATGGGTGA
>CM049411.1:1682500-1712500 GCA_026929865.2 Hyperoplus lanceolatus
CCAATAAGAACAGAGAATCGGAGCCTCGCTATGATTGGTCAAAATGTACAGCTCATGTTAACTTTGACCAATCAGAAATCATATACCCCAGTTTTAAGCACTGTTGTTTGTTCTTGTGTGTGTGTGTTTCTCTAGGGGATGGCCTGAGCTATCACGACGGACAGAAGTTTTCCACATATGACAAAGACCAGGACGCGACAAAACTAAACTGTGCCCATGTCGTGGGGCAGGGCTCGTGGTTCAAAAACTGTCGCCGTTCAGCCGGCTACCGTATCGAGAACGATGAGAAACTCTACGCCGTGGGCACCGAGTGGTTCAAATGGAAGGGTCACATCCACGACATCAAGCAAATAGTCATGATGGTTCGATCTTACAAGTAATTCTTCAGGACCAAAAGCACAGCAGAAATATCAGCTTATATCTCATGATTTTCTTTCTTTCTCTTTTTAAAAATGTTTTAAATTCGCTTTGGGCCCTATTTTCCTGACACTGACACAGGCACAATCCACCAGTAAAAGAGAAACCAACTCATATATATCTGTACCATCCCAAACATTAAAGGCCTACTTCACCACCAGTGGGAATATGAAGGCGTACTGAACTCTGAGATCCTATGTGGTATAATTGTGGGCAAACTGTAGGGTTAGACAGTGAGACCATAACACACTCTTTCTGCCTTTTTCTCAGGCTACGATGAACCGATTTCAAAAATGTTTGCACATTTAAAGTCAAACTAACTAGTCTCAACCCTAATGTGAATCATTCTCTGCTGTACGTCACAATAAAGTAGAAGCTAAGCATTGTCTCCTGTCTGTTTCTGTCTGGATTCTCTCATGATGAGGAAGGAAGGTGAGTGTGTGTGTGTGAGTGAGTGAGTGGGTGGGTGGGTGGGTGAGTGAGTGAGTGAGTGAGTGAGTGAGTGAGTGAGTGAGTGAGTGAGTGGGTGGGTGGTGGGTGAGTGTGTGAGTGAGTGAGTGGGTGGGTGGGTGGGTGGGTGAGTGAGTGAGTGTGAGTGAGTGTGAGTGAGTGAGTGAGTGAGTGAGTGAGTGAGTGAGTGAGTGAGTGAGTGAGTGAGTGAGTGAGTGAGTGAGTGAGTGTGAGTGAGTGTGTGTGTGTGTGTGTGTGTGTGTGTGTGTGTGTGTGTGTGTGTGTGTGTGTGTGTGTGAGAATCATTTACTGCTGTATGTCACAATAAAGTAGAAGCTGAGTAGAAAGCTGATTTGATTCGATGTCTTCACTTTGTCTTTCTGTCTCTTCCGCTCATAATGCAAAATGGACTTTTGTGTCCTGTATAAGAAAAATAATAATAGAGCTGGAAGTCATATGCCAACAGTTATACATGAACCCACAAAAAAAAAGCTGCCTGTTTGTTTTGGGGTACAATAAATTATGGAAAATATGATCAGATGGAGACCGCTAAGTGTTCAAAAAAAGTGACAACTTCTAAGGCAAAAAAAAAAAGAATCTTTAGAGGGGACATACATTACAGTCAGGATCATTTGCATGCAGCCGAGATTCAGCCAAAAATATAAAATCTAAGTGTGCAGACGAAATAAAATAATTTAAAAACAATCCCTGCGTTTCAATCCCCAAACTTCCCTACAATTTAGTATGCCAGAAAAAGATTTAGGATGTCCCAATACATGCATGTCAATTGTAGTATGCTGAAAATACATAAATGCCCCCACTAACTCCAATCGCATTTTGGAGTATTCGTCTTTATTATTGAAATTTCTCGACATAATGAAAATAAATCTTCCTGATCTGATTTTTTTTCTCTCCTGTCTGTGGCCCTAAAACTCTTCTGTACTTTAGTATGTAGTGTAGTAAACAGACTAAAACTCTTTTTTACTTTAGTATGTAGTGTAGTAAAAAGACTAAAACTCTTCTGTACTTTAGTATGTAGTGTAGTAAAAAGACTAAAACTCTTCTGTACTTTAGTATGTAGTGTAGTAAACAGACTAAAACTCTTCTGTACTTTAGTATGTAGTGTAGTAAAAAGAAAAAAGTATGTGATTTGGAACGCAGGGAAAGTCTTATTGAATATGGATCTCACAGAGAACCATTTTAAGTGCATTTGTGCTGGGAGCTTGAGTTGGTGCATTCATCCGGATCTTTAATAAATTGTCAATATTTCTTATAGTGGGATGTGCACAATTTCCTTGAAAGACCTTTGTGTTATTATAATCACAGGGACATTGATCATATGTGATAGATAAGGGTTTCGCTATTGGATGCAGACATTATGCTATAGGTTTCGGACCTTTGATGGAAGAAAACTTTGGTAACTGGTCCCATTTCAATTTTAGTTGAAAACCCCATTTGCATGCAGCCAAGATTCAGTTGAAAACATAACATCTAAGTGTGCAGATGAAATTAAATAATTTAAAAAATATTGCAAAAGAAATTGGTGCATTTATCCGGACCTTTAATAAATTATAAAAGGTTTCCATGTGGGATATGCACCATGTCCTTGAAAGACCTTTGTGTTGTTATAATCACAGGGATGTTGCCAGAGACAGCACAGCAGGGAGGGGACAACTGGGAGAGAGAGAAGGAAAATGTTCAATTATTTGGTTTATTATTAATTAATTAATAACAGGCAGAAGAAATGAATAAAAAAAGTAAGATGGATGGATGGGTGGATAGAGAGGGAGAGAGAGAGACAGAGAGAGAACGAGAGATAGAGGCAGAGAGAGAGAAGGGGAGGGAGAGAGGGAGGGAGGGGGGAGGGAGGGAGTCATTTGTGGAGGAGGGAGATGTTATTATATTCTCTGCAGGGATGCTCTGTGTTATGCCATCCATCAGACCACACCTGAATTTGCACAGAGCCAGGTTTGACTCACTTCACCACAGATAATGTTTTTGGCAAGAGATCAATAACTTTGTGGTTAGTCAAAGTGGAGGCCTGCATACGGCTTTGTAGGTGTGGGAGATATCACCATAGCAGTATTCAACCATTAAGTTCAGGTCTAAATAACTTATACTTACCTTGTAAAAAGGATGTTTTTTTTGGTCTGCATTTCATGTCATTGCTCTTATTTGGCCAGATTCAGGTAGATTGCCTAAATGATAAACCCATAGACCTGTGTAGACAGTTTTTCACAGGTGTAAAGGTCTTTAAGTTTTAATCAAAACGCTGGAAGTTGTCCAAGCTGTAGCTGTTTCACAGAAAGGGTGTGGCAATGTGAAGGACGCTATACTGAATTACTTTGGAACCAGTTCAGCTTCCAATCAAAACCGTTTACGCCTCAAGCTCAGGTGAGGGTTGTGTGTGTGTGTGTGTGTGTGTGTGTGTGTGTGAGACTGTGCGTGTGTGTGTGTGTGTGTGAGACTGTGCGTGTGTGTGTGTGTGTGTGTGTGTGTGTGTGTGTGTGTGTGTGGAGACTGTGCGTGTGTGTGTGAGATGTGCGGTGTGTGTGTGTGTGTGTGAGACTGTGCGTGTGTGTGTGTGAGACTGTGTGTGTGTGTGTGTGTGTGTGTGTGTGTGTGTGTGTGTGTGTGTGTGTGTGTGTGTGTGTGTGTAAAGACAGTTTTCGAATCTAGGTCATCTGGAACAAAAAAAACATTTGGAATATCCAGTTACTTCAACAGAAAAAAACTGGTTCATGGGAAGGTCTCTTTAGTCAAATTTCACACAGATGTAATGCTTAACTCCGATTGGCTGAGGTTATACGACATTCATTTTTTTGCTGAGCTTTGATTGGCTATGGTTGGATGACGACCAACTTTTTTCTCTAATGGGAGGAGTCAGTGGGAGGGTTGTATCAGAAAGAATATTCTGGCAACATCGCACATCATCAGCCTTTCTGCCTCGGAGTGAAGTCGGTAAAACCTCGCTAGTGAGCTGGTCAGCTGAGCTACACAACTTAACAAGGTGAGTACAAACTAGATTCAATTGCTTTTAAATGTTCTATTTCTATTCATTTGCTTTTATGATGTATTCTAATCTTGCCCCTGTAAAGCACTTTGAGTGGCCTTGTGTTTGAATTGTGCTATAGAAATAAACTTGCCTTGCCTTGCCTAAATGGACAGAAAATAAATATATATATACAGCTCCGAAAAAACTAAGAGACCAGTCTGGATTTTTATCAAATATTCATCTCTACATAACTTATTGAAAATGCTCTAAATGACAAAAAAAAAATTGGAATTTGGTAGAAATGTTGTCAGTAGTTTATATTATATGCTTTCAAGTGCAAACCAATTACAATTGCACTTAAAGCCTCTTCAAACCCTGTCACACCTCCTTTCTTTTTAAAACTAAATATTTGTTTTTTTAGGCCAAAAAAAACATTGGACAACTATCAGTTTTAAAAGTGTTTTGACACCATTATTATGCAAGTTATTTTTAGGACAGGCTTTTTTGAGCACTTTTCCAGTAGCCTTCTTTCAACTAGTTCACACTCCCTCCTGTTATGTCTGACACTTTGGTCTAGTAAGATGTTTGTGTTGACCTGCACATTAGCTGGTAGGAGAAAGTCTAGCAGCTAAAGTTACCTCCCCGTTAATGGTGCCGGATTCACATGTCAGACGGTTGGGGTCGACGTCGCTCAATTCATAATTCTAAAAATAGAGCCGTTGGCTTTTGGACTGTATTGCACAATAACGTAAGGGGTGTAGTTCGTCTGCTCTGTTTTTTTTTACTGTGGGTGTGTGCGCACGGAGCACACGTGTATTTGTGTGTGTGTCAGTGGCAGGGCCGCACCCTTTCCAAAACAGAGCAGAGGAGAGAGCAAAGAACTAAACCTGCAAATAAACTAGATCTATAACATAAGGGTTAAGTTTTTCTGAGTAAAATTATTACCTGTTCTATATGAAAAGAGAATTTAGATGGATGACTACTGTAATTTGCCACTATAGGAGAAAAAAAATCATGCACAATAATTTTTTTTTTTAAATATGGAAGATTCTCGGGGGGGAAGGGGGTTTCGTTTGGGGTGGGCCTCCTCCCACGCGCCCTTTCCAAGACAGAGCAGAGAAAAGGGCAAGAATACACCTGCACATAAATTAGGTAAATAACATAATAGTTTAGTTTATTTAAAATAAAAATATTAACTGTTCTATCCGAGAAGAGAATTTGGATGGATGACTTCTGTAATTTGACACTATAGGAGAAACAATTATATATTATATGTTTTTTTTTTTTTTTTAAGATTTTCGGGGGGGGGGGGGGGGGTGTTCATTTGGGGCGGGCCAAACTTCTGTAACCATGGAGACTGTTTGATCTGGCCATGCCCACACAGTCCTGTCATACGATCTAGCGTAAAAAGCAGTTTTTTCTAAATTAGTTTCATAATTTTTAGGCACATTTATTTTGAATCTCATTTTTGTACTACTTATGGGACACACAACTTTAATATTATTTATTGATTTTTTGTATTTTAGACCAGGTTGTGTGGATGCTATTTCTGTTTGGGACAATTTTGTGTTTTATTAACAAGTAATATGATTTTAAAATCTATCCGTGAATCCGTGGCCATGTCATTTTCTCTCCTTTCTTGGAAAAAGTAACAGTCGCGCTGTGATCACCTATCTACCTGTAGCAGCTGCCACTTCGACAGGGAGACATAGGACTTGTTGAATGCATTTTGTTTAATGCTTTTAAGTTGAAAATGAAGGAAATTGAGCTAGACTCTCTAAGATGTCAGTGTTTTATATCGTTTTTTTCCTGGTTACATAAATGGGTCTATTAAAGCTGGGGTGGGGGATTTGGGGAGAAAATGGCAGTTTGGATAGAGATTCGAATCCAAATACCTCAACCGCTCCACTTGTTCTCTTTGGTCCCTCCCCGATGGTCCCTCCCTGACACGCTCTACACAAACAAAGTCATGCCAAAGTGATGGACAGTCCCAACAGCCAATAAGAACAGAGAATCGGAGCCTCGCTCTGATTGGTCAAAGTGTACAGCTCATATTAACCAATATTTGACCAATCAGAAATCATAAACCCCAGCTTTAAGATTGTTGCAGTGTTAATTGATTTGCTTTATTTTGCAGTGCTATTTTAATTTGGTCCCTGTGTGTTTGATAAATAAAAAATAAAAACATGTGGTATGCCACTGTGACTGTAATTTAAGTATGAACTATACATCAGGTCGGCAATACGTCATCTGGACGGAACTCTCGTGACCACGCCCCCTTTGGGGGGAAAACAATACGGCTTACTCCATAGACATAGACAGCGCGATCATTCAAAATAAGCCGTTATAGCTAAAATCTGCAATGTCCTGAGCTGTTGTGTGGTTTACATGGTAAAAACAAACATCATGGTTTTATTCCTTCGCCATGCCCCCAAAAATTCCCCTAAATAAGGTCTGTATGACAGCAGGAAGCTCCCGGTTTCCCCCGTGCTCTGCATTTCAGTGGGAGTTTGCTATCGTAATGAGCCGTTAGGACCGTTGGTACAGTCTAGTCAAGGCATAGCGCTATACTATTAACATAGTAAGCATTATTACAGACAACAAAACTTAAAATAATAATTGTTTCACGTGTAATCAGCTTACATAGAGACTCAGTGAGGTGAAGGTATATATCAGGGCATAATATCTCTGGCCAATGGGTCGGATCATTGCGCCAGCTTGATGCTGAGAGACTAAACACACATGGTTTTAGGTTGACCAAATTAATCATTTCTAAGTGTCTTTAACGTGATCCAGCAGCAGAGTTGTTGTGAAGGATTTTGACATTGTGTCGGTCGGTCAAATTTTAACTTATTTACCTCTGATCGTTTTCTTTTTGTGCTGTTTTGGAAAACGCAATGTTGCATTATAGTCAATGGCACGTTCGGTTTGTCTTCCCCCCAAAGGGGGCGTGGCCTGATTGCCGACCTGATGTATTGAAGACTGTGTGTGTGAATGAATGAATGAATGAATGAATTTTTATTATCGTGTCATGTCCAAACAAGGACCCCTCCCCTTCGGGATTATTATTAAGACACCAATAACTGTATCAAATTCAAATGATAACATTCACTTCCTGTAAATGGTGATCACAGTTCACAGCAGGACGACAAGGAGACAGACGCAAACAAGAAAAGAAAAGAAAAGCAAACATAAAGATCTCATTTATAAGTGCTGTGTATCTTAGGCCTATTTGTTTCTATTTGTATTGTATCTTGTGCAGCACTTTGGTCAACTGATGTTGTTTTTTAAATGTGCTGTAGAAATAAATCTGACTTTGACTTTGACTTTTGACTTTTTATCAACAGGTTGGAGAAATGGCCACACTGAAGATTCCGGCCCTGGGTCGACATTTCACCCTGGGAATGCTCTATGACGCTCTGGAAGATCAAACCATCCCAAGTAAGTCTCGTGAGCGTCCTGTATTATGTTCAAATCTAAAATACAGCATCGGAAAAAATTAGGAGGCCAGTCTGGATTTTTCTTAAATCTTTATCTCTTTATCTACATTACTTATTGAAAATGCTCAAAATGACAACAACCGGGCCGGTTCTAGCCAGTCAGATTAAGGTGGGCATGTCACTCCCCTCTCTGCCCCATTTCAACTCTGTCTCTACACTATCAATAAAGCATAAAAATGCCAAAAAAAATATCTTAAAAAAAATAAACACTGATATTAAGGAATTTTCCAGACAAAAGTAGGCTATAGGTATTTTTCTGCCTCATCATGTGAATGTTGTTTTCCTATTTCTACAGGTATGCATCTGTGGGATAAAGCATCTCTACAAGAGGAGACAACTGAAGAGCCTTCCACCGATTTTGAAGTGTGTGCATCTGACTCCTCTGAATCCAAATCCTCACAGCTTGAAAACAGCTCTTCCCTGAAGGCCAGTATCCTGTGTGGACTGGTGAAGGTTGATGGATCTGCCAAGTATCTGGATGATAAGAAAGAATCCCACAAGCAGAGCAGAGTGACCTTTCGTTACAAATGCACCACCAACTTCAAAGCGTTGACGAACCAAGAAACCCTGGAACCCCAACTGAAAGATTTCATTAGTAAGGGCCATGCGACACATGTAGTCACAAGCATCAACTATGGGGTGGAGGCGTACTTTGTGTTTGACAGTGAGCAGGAAGATGCCAGCAGGGTTAAGGAGATAGGTGGGAAGATGGAAGCTGTCCTGAACAAGATCTCAGTTGGTTGTGATGGACAGGTTGATATGAAGCTGACCAAAGAAGAAAAAGCCCTGACCGAACAATTCACCTGCAAGTTCTACGGAGACGTTCGCCTTACCAGGAACCCTACAACGTTTGCAGAAGCAGTGGAGGCCTACGCAGAACTTCCAAATATGGTCGGAGATGGTGTGCCTATGGAGGTTTGGTTGACGCCACTGACAAATTACAACCATGAAGCTGCTGAGTTGAAGAGTGACATCAGCCCGGGACTGGTGAATCAAGTTGAAGAGGCTTTGGAAGATTTGAGGGACATAGGGATGAGATGCAACGACTGTCTGGCGGACAAAGTTGTAGAGAATATAACACACACTCCAAACAGAGTTAAAAACATTCAGAGATTACGTGGACCAATATGAAACCAAACTGAAGAAGACCATGGCAGAGATATTTCCCTCTATTCGCGCAGGAAAAGAAAACGAAAGCAGAGCAAGACAGTTCTTTGACGAAAGGGGCTGGTCACCATTCAGTAATGCCGCACTTAGCGAGTGGATGAAGGATAAGGAGAAGGACATCAATGTCATGGGGTCCTGTGTAGACATCCTGGGGGGAATAAAGATAGTCCAAGATCAGGCAGAGTTGGACCGTGAGGTTCTTGCGCTAGGTGCAGATGATGTTCTGTGTTATGTGTTCACCTACAGCGAGGGTACAGACGACTACTTTGAAAAGATGAAGGACTGCTTGGACCCTCCTGAATGGAGGTGTGAGACAATGTCCTGCAGATTTAGCAATGAAGTTATAAGTAGCGTAAGAGAAATGGCCGACGTTTTCCAAGACGCTGCGAAAGCACTGAAGAACAACAGCCGATTCCGTTTCCTCGTCGCAGCTCTTCCAAACGACAAATACATCGGAGCGACCATCTACCAATACCAGAAGGGCATCTTGGTCAATAAGCATTTTACAAAGCCTGACCCGCCTGATGTGGAGACTATCACAGACAGAAAGGATTTGATCTGGTGTAAGTATTTGTTAAATACGTTTGATTACAGGTGAAACTCCTATTATTAGAATATCATGGAAAATTAATTGGAATTGAGGCAATAATTCATGCAAAAGGGGCCCAAACCAAGTAGGGGAGAACGGGGTAATGTGAGACACTTTTTACATTTGCTCTCCTCTAAGCGAGCTAAAATGATTTATCAGTCAAATTTACACATTTCACATTAATTCAGGATGTTTCCTAGAAAAGGACATTAGCAGAATTTATTCATGACAAAGGGCAGTGAAAATATGATTGTTTAAAAAGAAAGTTGTCTTGTGTCTCAGTTTACTCCAGCTGTGGGGTAAACTGAGACAGACCAGAGAAATCAAGGGGGTAAACTGATCCACTTACTTTTTCCACTCTGAAACTACCATAACAACACATGTTGTAACAGCTAGAATCCTGACAGCTAGATTGAAAACCAAATATTCCAGAACTAATGTCGGACGAGTAACAGAATCATGGGGTTTGGTCAATTAAGAAAAACATTTTTCTAAACACTTGAAAGTAACTCTGATCAAATACAACATATAATTCATATTCAATAATTAACATTCAATTGTCAGATAAAACCAGTTAGATTAAAACACAGTCTGGGGGTCAGAGCAAAGGACAATCAGAACCAGCTAGAACAGCCTGGGACTCAGAACACAGGACTAGACCCAGCTCTCATTTTCCATCTTTTGAGTTTTTGATTAATATTTTTCTGCATTTGTTTTATTGGGATCATTCATTGAATGAAGACATATTACTCAGACCCCGTTTCCACCTGGCATTAACATGTGGTTTTTGTGATCCGATCACATCAATACAGCTCTAACTACAGGTGAGAACACTCTCAAGACGCATTGAGATCGGATCACAAAAACCACATTCGGAGGTGGTTTACGTCGCTTGTGTCGCTTGTATCCACATTCATTTGGTAGTGGAAACACGAATGTGGTTTGTGTTCACATTAGGGACCTTGTAATGAGTCTATATAATATATTATTTTCACCCTTAAAGTAGAATTACTGAAATAATGAACTTTTGTACGATATTCTAATTTTTTCGAGTTTCACCTGTATAAGTAAAAACTACACTGGACCTGTAGTATGTATTTATTTGATTGTACTTGCTCGTATGTATTTTATTAAAGCACTTTTGTAAACAATTTTTTTTAAAGGTGCTATATAAATAAAGATATTATTTTATTATCATTATTATCATTATTATTATTATTATTATTATTATTATTATTATTATTATTATTATTATTATTATTATTATTATTATTATTATTGTTATTATTATTATTATTATTATTATTATTATTATTATCAGTATTATTATTACCTGTTGAACTATCAGATTGACTATTAATTACACATTTTGTTTGCTTTTTCTTTGTACCAGATGCCAGTGATCTCACCCTGGACGAAAACACCGCAAATCGCCACCTCACTCTGGCAACATGTGAACTGGGCAACATACTCTGGCATTTCTTCCTCCCCGGCCGCCCTGAAAGGTTCGACTCACATCCTCAGGTGCTGTGCAAAGACGGCTTAGACGGGCGCCATTACTGGGAGGTCGAGATGAGCAACGGTCTCAAAGAATCTGTGTTTGTAGGCGTGGCATATGAGGGAGTTGAACGGATAGGTGAACAGAGTCAGCTTGGCAGTAGCACCAAATCCTGGGCTTTCGGTCCGGTTTCAGAACAGAAGTGGTTGCCCTTTGGCGCGCCCCCGAAAAAGAGTTTTAAGGCGATGCATGATGGGGCCGCGGTGTGGGAAATGCCTTTGCCCTCCACTGGGTGCAAAAAGCTTGGGGTGTTTCTGGACTGGGCTGCTGGCACTCTGTCCTTCTACAGTGTCTCTTCCAACACACTGAGTCACCTCCACACCTTCCACACCACCTTCACTAAGCCTGTTCACCCTGGTCTATGGGCTTATCACTACGGCAACCATGCCTACCTGAATCTGGCCGAATAAGAGCAATGATTATTGTTATGGGGCGACTGTGGCTCAGGTGGTAGAGAGGGTCGGCCGATGATCAAAGGGTTGGAGGTTCGATCCCCGCCCTGCCACCTGTGTCATGGTTGTTGTGTCCTTGGGCAAGACACTTCACCGACATTGCCTCGTGTGAATGTCGATAGTTAGCCTGCTATCGGTGTATGAATGTGTGTGTGAATGGTAACGTGGGAAAGGAAAACAGGTCTCCCTTGATAAAGAGTCTTCGGTCTCAATGGGATTTACCTGTAGAAATAAAGGTTAAAAAAAAATAAGATGGAAAAATGACAGGGAAATGGTATATTCTTGGTCTGTTGATGGGGATATGTGTTCACATTTTATGTTTAAACAACTTAAAGGGACACTGTGTAACATTTTAAGTAATGTATCAGCTAAAATCAATATCCTCATTCATAAATATAGGAGAAGTAAGAGATATGTTCTTGTTTATATAAGTGTCAAATCGCACTATAATCTACAGCAATCACTGAAACAGAATGCTAACAGCTCAATAATGCGGCTCTCTCCCAGTCATTCTCCTTTGCAGACATTGGGACTAAATGGGACTTTTGTTTTATTTAGCGTTTGTTCATTCTCTTCTGTGTGGCGTTTTAAAAACTGCTATAGAATCACTGTTTTGCTCTGGTCTTTACTTTAACCCTGAATTATTAGGGTTCATTTTGTTGAACAACTATTTTTTTTAATGACTAAGTTATCTATTTGTTAGCCTCATAGCATAATTGCCTAAATCTTATTTACTCTACTCTACTTTTACTCTACATCTACTATATATATATATATATATATATACTATATAATTGCCTAAGTCATATTTTAAGGGTTATAGAGTAGGTTAACGTAGATGTAGAATAGAGTAGATGTAGAGTAAAAGTAGAACAGAGTAAATATGATTTAGGTAATTATGCTATGAGCCTAATGATTTACAACATTGAACAATGGGATTTTTGTTTTATTTAGCCTCTGCGTAACACTTTAAATATGGGTACAATAATTAATGGTTAGGTAAATTAAGCTCCATGTAGGAGGAGTTTACTTGTTGGGTTACACTCCTTTGCTGGTTTAGAATAGTTAAGTTAAGTCGCTTCATTTGTCAATTGAAACACACACATGCAATGTAAATTACACACACACACACACACACACACACACACACACACACATAAGTTACACACACACACACACACACACACACACACACACACACATGCCAATCGAAATTACATTTTCGCTAAATAGTGATGGAGTGGAGAACAAAAGATTGTTTGTTATTGTTTGGTTCAACCAATGCTGATGTTTATAGATCTGAGTCAAGGTTATAATCCTGCATCATGTTAAACTGCTGTTGGTTGTGTACTGTCTTCTTCTTCATCATTTTAAACTGCTGTTGGTTGTGTGTACTGTCTTCTTCTGCATCATTTTAAACTGCTGTTGGTTGTGTGTACTGTCTTCTTCTTCATCATTTTAAACTGCTGTTGGTTGTGTGTACTGTCTTCTTCTGCATCATTTTCAATAAAGTGAAGGGACCTGAGTTTACCACTGTGTGCTACTTTCTTTTTTACCGTAGATTCAAAAATTGAGTGTACCAAAGGTTATAAGCCACAGTATTCGCACTTTACTTTAGTATTACCATGTAAACACCTGGTCAATGATCAAATTCCTTCGTGATTTTCTCTACTTATGACATCTATTGCAGTATGTCCGTCCTGGGAGAGGGATCCCTTACTTTGTTGACTCTCCCTGAGATTTCTTCAATTTTTTTAATCCCGGTAAAGGGTTTTTACTGGGAGTTTTTTTCTCAGCCGAGCTAAGGGTGTAAGGGCAGGGTGTCATATTGTATCATATTGTATGAAATGTAAAGCCCACTGAGGTAAATGTCTATTTGTGATCTTGGGCTATACAAATAAAACTGATTTGATTTGATTTAAGACAGATTATGTTGTATGACACATAGTTGTCTCTCAATCCTCAGTAGACATTATGTAACTTCCCCTCTTCAAAGCATCATTAACACAAAGAGGAAAGTCATACTTGTAAAGCTTCCTAATAGATTTTAAGCAGAAGAAGACAAATTGTCTATCTTGTGTTGATTTGGGACGGTACATGTATGGTGGCCTATAATTATACTGCCTAGTTTAAAGGTGCAGTGTGTAATATGACATCATCAAGAAAGTTCTACAAAGTTCTAGAACGCAACACTCCCTGGGTAACCCCACCCCTTTAGAATAATAACAGAAGCTACAGTGGCCTTCAAGGACAAGAACAATTCTGAATTTTAAACGATGCACTATGACACTTTCAAGATGGCGGCACTAGGCCTTGGTCCAAATTATGCAGAAATATGGACATATATGAGATCCTTTCTAAGGAAAAAAAAAATAATAAAAAAAAAATGGTCAGCTATTATGCACTAAATTAAATGCACTTATGGATATTATAATTACTTTCTACAAAATCTGCTCGGAAATAAAACCCAACATTCTACACACTGCAGGTTTAACAGCCCCGCAGAGTTTCCTTTATTGTTGACACCCAAACCATGTTGTAATGTTAAAAGTTAGTATACGCACAATTATGGTTTGGTATACAGGTGCATCTACAAAAATTAGAATATCATAGGAAAAAAATGTATTCTTTTAATTTTATTAAAAATGTAAAATGTAATATCTAGATTGATTAGATATACAATAAAAAAAATTACACCTTTTTTTGTGTTTATTTTAGCAGATTATGGCTTTCAGCTCATGAAAATAAAAATACAGCATCTGAACCAATCAAAAGACCAAAAATATTTTTCTAATACATTGAGATGCTGGATTTTGGATTTTCATGAGCTGTAAGCCGAAATCATCAAATACAAAACAAATGAAAAGCTTTGAGTATCTTGGATTATGTGGGAAAAAAAAACTTTTACATGATATTCTGATATTTTGAGATGCGCTTGTACTCTGTATGAAGTGCATTTGCTGACCTTAATGGTGCAGTGTGTAATATGACATCATCAAGAAAGTTCTACAAAGTTCTAGAATGCAACACTCCCTGGGTAACCCCAACCCTTTAGAATAATAACAGAAGCTACAGTGGCCTTCAAGGACAAGAACAATTCTAAATTTTAAACAATGCACCTGATGACATTCCAACTATGACACTTTCAAGATGGCGGCACTAGGCCTTGGTCCAAAATATGCAGACATATGGACATATATGAGACCCTTTCTAAGGAAAAAATAATAATTAAAAAAAAATTCAGCTATTATGCACTAAATTAAATGTACTTATGGATATTATAATTACTTTCTACAAAATCTGCTAGGAAATAAAACCCAACATTCTACACACTGCAGGTTTAAGATGTCATCAGATATTGGGAGTAGTAAGACTCTTTGTTGTGCTTTTGTAAATTAATTCCTATTGGTTAGTAAGGATAAAATACATGATGGTGCATTCCCCAGGTATGTGAAATAGCTCACTTCCTCCACCTGTTGGCCATTCACCGTAAGTGGGTTTGACATTTTCTTCCCACTGACTGGCACTCACACCCATCACCACCCTTGAACGTATGCATAACAATAATACAGAAATATTAAAACATTGTAATATCTTTTATTTAATTTTGTATTCTATTTTATTTGTCACTGTTTGTTTATTGTCTCAATGTATGCACCTTATCCACCAAGACACATTCCTTGTTGGTGTAAAACCCTTCTTTAGCAATACAATCTTTTCTGATTCGGACACGTGTCTCTCATTAAACCCATTCACAGGGTCTGTTACATATTCTGTGTGTATGTGTTTCAATGCCTGGGCATTAGTATGAGACAAAATGTTGGTTGTTTCACTGGAAAAAGGATTGGGTGTATCTTTGATGGACCCTGGTTTTTCAAAATAAGACTTTTATATAATTTTTTTATAATATTTCTATCACGGCAAATAGCTTTTCTAAATGTGATTTATAATTTTGTCAGTTGAATTTCTCCACGCTTGGGTAACCCCACCCCTTTAGAATAATAACAGAAGCTACAGTGGCCTTCAAGGACAAGAACAATTCTATATTTTAAACAATGCACCTGATGACATTCCAACTATGACACTTTCAAGATGGCGGCACTAGGCCTTGGTCCAAGATTTGCAGAAATATGGACATATATGAGACCCTTTCTAAGGGAAAAAAAAAATATTCAAATATTTATCAGCTATCATGCACTAAATTAAATGTACTTATGGATATTATAATTACTTTCTACAATTAAATTCTACACACTGCAGGTTTGAGCACCTTTTTGGTTGCAATCAAAACAGCGTTATTTGAGTTTAATTACTTCATTTGTGTTATGCACAACACAATAAGTGTCAAGGCAAGTTTATTTCTATAGCATGATTCAGACACAAGGCCGTTCAAAGTGTCTAGGTGTGATGTGTTTCACTGTCCAGCAGAGGCCGGCACAGACATGCCAATAGACTTCATGACACGGTGCACTTCAGTTCAATTTGACCTGAAGACTTTAGTATTTCCATGAAATGTTACTTTGTGCTACTTCTCTCCTTCTCTCTGCCAGCTTTAGTCACTTTGGTGTCAAGTCACTTTATAAAAGACACTCGGGGACACTTTTCCACTTGAATACTTCACCCATACGGAACCAGTGTTCTATCATTATAAAATCGCTATTATAATATAATGAATGAGGTTTTTCTTCCCTCAGTCTTCCCTTGGCCCAGCTGTCCTGTTAATCCTAACCCTTACTGCGATGTTTTTTTTGCACATTTATACTACATAGGAGTTCAATACACCTTCATATTTCCACTGGTGAAGTAGGCCTTTAATCAGTGCTTTTTCATACATTTATTTTATTCATCTATTTGAAGTGTAATTAGTTTTCTATACCATTTGGTTTGCCATTACTTTTAGCACTATTTGGATTATATATATAACTTATTTTTCATCACCCCAGTCCTCAAAAAGCTCCACTGGCTCCCCATTTCATTCCGGATCGATTACAAACTCCTGGTCCTCACTTACAAAGCCCTCCACCATCTGCCCCCCCCCCCATATCTCACTGACCTCCTCTCCCCCTATCAACCCCCTCGGGCCCTCAGATCCTCCTCAGCCAGTCTGCTCTCCACCCACACATCTAAACTCTGCAGCTTTGGTGACAGAGCTTTCTCCAGGGCAGCTCCCAGGCTCTGGAACGGCCTGCCCCAACGTATCCGTGACTCTGAGTCCCTCCATCTTCCAGTCCAAACTCAAGACCCATCTCTTCTCCTCTGCCTACCCCTAGTTCACCCACCAACCCAACTCTACGTGCTCTTTTTGTATGTTTTTTGTTTTGTTTTTGTAAAGCTCTCTGAGTGAGAGAAGAGCGCTACAAAAATAAAATGTATTATTATTACTCTACTCTATTCTTCTATTTTACGTCAGCATGTCATCTCACATTAAACCTGCAGTGTGTAGAATTTTGGGTTTTATTTCCTAGCAGATTTTGTAGAAAGTAATTATAATATCCATAAGTACATTTAATTTAGTGCATAATAGCTGCATTTTTTTTTCCGAATTATTTATTTTCCCCTTAGAAAGGGTCTCATATACTGTATGTCCATATTTTTGCATATTTTGGACCAAGGCCTAGTGCCGCCATCTTGAAAGTGTCATAGTTGGAATGTCATCAGGTGCATTGTTTAAAATTTAGAATTGTTCCTGTCCTTGAAGGCCACTGTAGCTTCTGTTATTATTCTAAAGGGTTGGGGTTACCCAGGGAGCGTTGCATTCTAGAACTTTGTAGAACTTTCTTGATGATGTCATATTACACACTGCACCTTTAAATGTTCTGTTGATCTACTTACAATGTAAATCTTTTTAAAGTTCACACAGGAACTAGGTGAATTAGGTGTGTTTCCAGCTGATCTGTCTCATGATTTCTTTGATATGGTTTTTACTCCAGCATGTGAGCTGACACTGGGGTTGGTTTGTATTCAGCCCTCATCGCCACCAGCCGGATATCGTGCAGGGAGCCATCCTCAGCACGTCACGCTGCGCAAGTTTCTTAACAGTTTAAATATCAAATCCACAAAAAGTATGTGTCTGTGTTTGTGTCTGTGTGTGTGAGAGTGTGTATGTGTGTGTGTGTGTGTGTGTGTGCATGTCTGTGTCTATCTGTGCCTGTGTGTGTGCGAGTGTGTGTGTGTGTTTGTGTGTGCATGTCTGTGTCTGTCTGTCTGTCTGTGCCTGTGTGTGTGTAGAGTGTGTGTGTGTGTTTGTGTGTGCATGTCTGTGTCTGTCTGTCTGTCTGTGCCTGTGTGTGTGTATATGTGTGTCTGTCTGCCTGTGTGTATGCCTGTGTGTGTGTGTGTGTGTGTGTGTCTGTCTGTCTGTCTGTGCCTCTGTGTGTGTATATGTGTGTGTCTGTCTGCCTGTGTGTATGCCTGTGTCTGTGTGTGTGTCTGTCTGTCTGTCTGAGCCTCTGTGTGTGTGTGTGTGTCTGTCTGCCTGTGTGTATGCCTGTGTCTGTGTGTGTGTCTGTCTGTCTGTCTGTATGCCTGTGTGTGTGTGTCTGTCTGTCTGCCTGTGTGTATGCCTGTGTCCATAAATCATTTGCAGAAAGGAACCCACTGACATTATCAAATATCAAATATTTACGTAAAGAGGTTGATCACTGCCTCACTGTTAATTACAATATAATACATCAAGCGTATCTAGTTTAATGTACGACAGCAAAGCATAATTCTTTCAACGCCACAGAAGATGAAACAATTATCACAGGGACTATGGGAGGGACATCAGCAGAATAATCAGACCGCGGAATATTGTTTCAAGCATTTTATTGAGTGATACGTCCTTATGAATGTTTATCTTTCCATCAAACACTCTACGAAGTTTCTCTTCAGAGGATTTTTATTGGGAGGCCATGTCATACGCAGTATGTGACACATTAAAGGGACACTGTGTAACATTTTAAGTAATGTATTAGCTAAAATCAATATCCTCATTCATAAATATGTCCTCATTGGTGTAAAATCACCTCTGCCAATAATCTGAATTATCCTCCTGAGCGGAGAATTTCAAATATTAATATTACATTTTGTACATTGAGCAGGCAAGTCTTATGGAGGCATCCATGTTTTTGGAATGTCACCAGGTGCATTGTTTAGAATTTAGAATTGTTCTTGCACTTGAATGCAACGCTCCCTGGGTAACCTCACCCCTTTAGAATAATAACAGAAGCTACAGTGGCCTTCAAGGACAAGAACAATTCTAAATTTTAAACAATGCACCTGATGACATTCCAACTATGACACTTTCAAGATGGCGGCACTAGGCCTTGGTCCAAAATATGCCGAAATATGGACATTTATGAGACCCTTTCTGAGGGAAAAAAATAATAATTAAAAAAAAAATGTTCAGCTATTATGCACTAAATTAAATGTACTTATGGATATTATAATTACTTTTTACAAAATCTGCTAGGAAATAAAACCCAAAATTCTACACACTGCAGCTTTAAAGCCCAATTACAAAAACATTAGAAATGCTTATTTCCCAACCAGTCCTGTGAGTAACTGTTAAGTCACAAAGTCTATGGGAATGAATATTTCAAAGTGTGGAAACTGCTGCTCTAAAACTGTTGATATGTATATAGACTCACACACACACACACACACACACACACACACACACACACACACACACACACACACACACACACACACACACACACACACACACACACACACACACACACACACACACACACACACCACACTGTGACACACGCAGGCACAAGTGTAGAGTGAAGTTCGACAGTGTTATGTTTAATTGTTCTTTATGACTGTTTTTCAATTTTCAAATTTGAAAAAAAAAAATTCTTGGTTTTACCTCATTTTATTCACCATCATCTACTGCTATTAAAATAGACTTCATTTCACTAATATAGTGCTTTACTTAGTTCGTCACATTCACTCACTCACACACACACACACACACACACACACACACACACACACACACACACACACACACACACACACACACACACACACACACACACACACACACACACACACACACACACACACACGCGCATATTGGCACACAAAGTAAACATTAATTAAGTTTGTTTGAAGATGGACTGGAACTACTTGAGCTCAAGATAAGCACTCAACACTCACATAAGATAATTGGCTGCAATTAAAACCAATCAAACTATTTGAGATAAAAGTATAAGAAAACTATTAAGATGTGTTGACATTTTAATATTTGTTTTAATCTAAACACACACGTACATGCTGCCCTTTAAGAAAGAAACATTAAATGAATTGTAATAGCTTAGGGGACTGGTGTGGCATCACATTGCCTTCTGTAGGTATAAGTAGTGAGGCTGAGAGATTGGGACAGACAGCAGGACTGGGAGGGGAGTACAGACAGGTAAGCATTCAACCAGGAGACACAACATAACTTTATCTGATGTGTTTTTTTGTTTTATTTTAATTTATTTATTTTTTAATTTTATTCTTAGATGTATTATTCACTTTATTTAAATTTTATCTGCAGTTTTTCTTTTTTTAAATGTATTTTATTTTATTTATTTATTTATTTTTAAATTAATTATATTCTTAGATGTATATTTTTGACTATGCTTTTATTTTCTATGCACATTGTAAAGCACTCTGTGACCCTGTCTGTAAATTGAATTGATTTTATATTTACTGATATGTCTTATTTTATTTTATTTTCAGAGCATCAGACGGATCCACATCATTCAGCAGTTGATCAAATTCAGCAGAAATCTGACAATGAAGGTGAGATTTTGAGATGATATTTTATTTGGCATATTTAAACTAGTTTAACCGTGAGACCACTTTGTCCAAAACACCATTAAACTCGTACTTCATATTTTTAATAATTTTTTAATTACCTAATATCTTTTTATATGTTAACAATTGAGTGATTTAATTCAGTTTGAAGGTACGTTTTATGTAATTTATTTTGCGGATTTTAAACTGTTTTGCTGTGAGCCCACTTTGTCCACACTGCGATGAGACTTGTATTTGTAACTTTGTATTTTTTATTATTTTTATAATTATGTTTTTTATGTGTTGACAATTTAGTGATTTTACTTTGTTTGTGTGCTAACCAAAACAAAAATCCAACCCAGTTTTTTACTATGGCAATAATGCATTTAATTTTGAATCTGATATTTTCAAACTATATAGGCCAAACTTTTACCCAAAGTTTGGATTCATAGCTCAGTTAAAATGACTAGTGACTGTCATTCATGCATCTAATCATGCTTTCTATTCTGGGTAACATCATTATCTTCTGCCTGATAATTTCTGTTTTCAAAACTTGAGGTCTGCTGCAACCCTCAGTTCTTTTTAAATCGAGTCTGAAGACTTTTCTGTTTCCATTTTCACCTGTCATTTTAATTTAATTTAAATGCTCTACTTCTATTCAATGGCTTTTAAATGTTTTATTTCTAATCACTCGCTTTTCTAACGTGTTTTATGTATTCTAATCTTGCCCCTGTAAAGCACTTTGAATGGCCTTGTGTCTGAATTGTGCTATAGAAATAAACTTGCCTTGCCTTCCCTTACATTAATGCAAATGTTAACTTTACTCTCCTTGCTTCAGCTGTTATCGGGTGTTTTCCTGCTGGTCTTGGCTCCACTGTTGACCGTATGTAAAGATGCCAGCCTGCCTGTCGACTGCAGTAACATCCGCGCCCAGAGCCAGATCCTGCCAACCGGAGTGTACACCATCTATCCCCTGGGAGAGAAGTCTGATGTCCAGGTATTAAGCTGCACCTTCTGTCGGACACAGCGTTATATTCATGTTGGAATCAGACTGCAACATATCTTTGGCTTAAAGACCTACTTCCCCAGTGGAAATATGAAGGTGTATTGAACTCTGAGATCCTATGCAGTGTAAATGTGCACAACATTTTAGAAATCGGTTCATCCTAGCCTGAGAAAAGGCAGAAAGGGTGTTTTACGATCTCACGCACAACTGTGCAAAACATAGGGTTAGACAGTGAGACCGTGAAACACTCTTTCTGCCTTTTCTCAGGCTAGGATGAACCGATTTCTAACATGTTTGCACATTTATACTACATAGGATCTCAGAGTTCAATACACCTTCATATTCCTACTACTGAAATAGGTCTTTGAGAGATTTTTAATTATTTTTTCAAGAATTTGTTGTGGAGAGGACGAAAATGCAGGAATTGAGATGGTTAGATGGTCGAATGGTTTCAAATGAGGGTGACCCCTCAATTGATATCTCGAGTATAAATAAAGGTAAAATGAAATGAAATGGTTACTGAGAAAGATTAAGGTATAATTCTGTCCTGTCCCACATACTGCTTTGATGGTCTTAGCACCATAGAATTAATCTGTCATCTGTCATGATCACATGTTTTGGGGAAACTATCTGTTATCTGGTCAATATCATGATGTCAGATTCCAACATCGAATCATAGAAAAAAAAATCAAGATAAGTCACTTAGACAGTAAAACCCTCTTAGATAGATAACCAGTCTCTGATAAAACAAGTACAGCTTCGGAAAAACATAAGAGACCACTCCAAATAGTCAGTGTCTCTTGTTTTACTCTCTACTGGCATATGTTTGAGTAAAAGGAATATTTTGATTTTATTCTATAAACTACTGACAACATTTCTACCAAATTCACAATAAAAATATTGTCATTTAGAGCATTTTCGATAAGTAATGTAGAGATAAAGATTTAAGATAAATCCAGACTGGTCTCTTAATGTTTTCCTGGGCTGTGTGTACATAAGTATTTGTAGATGTAGCACAAGCACTAAAAGAGAGTGAGTGAACAAACACAATACATAATAGCTTAATATTTGTGTTGGACCGTTTCCAATGACTCATTCCACACTGGACCATCAACAAACAACTTCTTTTTAATGAGTTATCAGCCGGCCTATTACAACACGTTTTGAAAGACATGTTAAAGCCTATGAGATTTATCCAACAATATACATTAAAAAAAATACATACAGCACTCACAGCTTAAAGTCCTACTTCACCGGTGAAATATGAAGGTGTATTGAACTCTGAGATTCCATGTAGTATAAATGTGCAAACATTTTATAAATCGGTTCATCCTAGCCTGAGAAAGAGTGTTTTATGGTCTCACTGTCTAACCCTATTTTACTAGTTTGACATCACACATGGTAAAATGTAGGGTTAGGATTAACAGGACAGCTGGACCAAGGGAAGACTGAGGGAAGAAAAACCTCATTCATTATATTATAATAGTGATTTTATAATGATAGAACGCAGGTTCCGTATGGGAGAAGTATTCCTTTAATAGGTATAAACCTCATCTAATGTTATGACTGTTTGTGTTTCTAGGTTTTCTGTGACATGGAATCAGAAGGAGGAGGGTGGACAGTGAGTATTTTAACTGAAACACACACACTCACTCACTCACTCACTCACTCACTCACTCACTCACTCACTCACTCACTCACTCACTCACTCACTCACTCACTCACACACACACACACACACACACACACACACACACACACACACACACACACACACACACACACACACACACACACACACACACACACACACACATCGTTAAGACGTCATGTGTGTGTGTATCCTTTCAGACTATCCAGAGCAGAATGGATGGGTCGGTGAACTTCTACCGGCCGTGGGATGAATACAAGATGGGCTTTGGCAACGCAGACAGGGAGTACTGGCTTGGTGAGGAATGAAACACACACACACACACACACACACACACACACTCACTCACTCACTCACACACACATACACACACACACACAGACACAGACACAGACACAGACACACTCACTCACTCACTCACTCATTCACTCACTCTCTCTCACACACACACACACTCACTCACTCACTCACTCACTCACTCACTCACTCACTCACTCACTCACTCACTCACTCACACACACACACACACACACACACACACACACACACACACACTCACTCACTCACTCACACACTCACTCACTCACTCACTCACTCACTCACTCACTCACTCACTCACTCACTCACTCACTCACTCACTCACTCACTCACTCACTCACTCACTCACTCACTCACTCTCTCTCACACACACACACACACACACACACACTAACATTAAACAGTTAGATCCTGAATTCAACTGTCAGCCTGTATGCACAAATTAATAATTTGCCCATTTTGATCGTGTACATCTGTGTCTGTTTTTGTGTGTGTGTGTGTCTGTCTGTCTGTCTGTCTGCCTCTCTGTCTGTCTGTCTGTCTGTCTGTCTGTCTGTCTGTCTTTGTACATCTCTGTCTGTCTGTCTGTCTGTCTGTGTACATCTCTGTCTGTCTGTCTGTCTGTCTGTCTGCAGGTCTTGACAACATCCACTACCTGACCCAAAACCAGAAGTATGAGCTGCTTGTCTACATGGAGGACTTCGACCAGAAGAATGCGACTTCTCGTTACACGTTGTTCTCTGTCGATGCAGAGTGTGACGGATACGCTCTGCATGTGACCGGGTTCTCAGACGGAGGGGCCGGTGAGTTAGTACACATTGGGTCTCTGGCTGTGTTCCAATCCCCATACTTCCCTACTATTTAGTATGCAAGAAAAAGATGTAGGATGTCCCAATACATGCACGTCAATAGTAGTATGCTGAAAATACATACTGTAAATGCCACACTAACTCCAATAGCATTTTGGAGTATTCGTATATATTCGTAAAATAAAAACATTAGAGGTGCAGTGTGTAATATGACATCATCAAGAAAGTTCTACTAAGTTCTAGAATGCAACGCTCCCTGGGTAACCCCAACCCTTTAGAATAATAACAGAAGCTACAGTGGCCTTCAAGGACAAGAACAATTCTACATTTTAAACAATGCACCTGATGACATTCCAACTATGACACTTTCAAGATGGCGACACTAGGCCTTGGTCCAAAATATGCAGAAATATGGACATATATGAGACCCTTTCTAAGGGAAAAAATTATAATTCAAAACGTTTTTTTCAGCTATTATGCACCAAATTAAATGTACGTATGGATATTATAATTACTTTCTACAAAATCTGCTAGGAAATAAAACCCAAAATTCTACACACTGCAGCTTTACTAGTGATTGTAAAATAAAGAATTGATATAATTAAATAAAATAAAATAAATAAAATTAATATAAAAGAGGATACTGTAAAAAGGAAATATGTGTATGCCATATGCAAATGTTAATTTTAAGTATGACAATAAGCATATATGAACATTAGAAACAAACAGATGCAAGCTGTGGTAAAGTGGCATTGTGATGAGCGTGTGCCAGCAAACTTATTGATTGTGTTAGAGCTTAGTGTGTGGCCACCCAGACATGCGTGAAGAGGGAATACAGATGAGGGCCAAGCATGCAGCCCTGTGTTGAGAGTCAGGATGGTGGGTGTGGTGATTCCTATCAGCACTGCCTGCCTATTTTTTTAAGTCAATTTTTGGGCATTTTTCACTTTATGTTACAGATTTGAAGACACAGAGTTGAAATAGAGCAGAGAGGGGAATGACATTCAAAGAACTAACCGTGGTCAGATTGGAACGTAGGGGGACGTCCACCTGTGTTTAGCCCACGGTCTATGATGATGCCTGGCTAGTTTGGAAGGCATAGTAGTGCTGAATGCTGAACTGCAGTTCAGGTGGGAGGTGTGGGTCTGTTTGCTCTGTATACAAACTTGAGTGGGAACACTGAGCCAAGAAATAATGAGGTGATGATTTGACTCATAGCTTGGAGCACTTTGTAATTATGGAGGTGAGTTCCACGGCTAAGGCTGATGGTAGATGGCTTTGTGAGAATCCACCTAAGGCTGGGAAAGACACTGAAACCCACAACAGGGGCAACTGTGGCTCAGTTGGTAGAGCGGGTCGGCTGATGATCAAAGGGTTGGAGGTTCGATTCCCGCCTTGCCACTTGTGTCATGGTTGTTGTGTCCTTGGGCAAGACACTTCACCCACCTTGCCTCGTGTGAATGTCGATAGTAAGCCTGCTATCGGTGTATGAATGTGTGTGTGAATGGTAACGTGGGAATGGGAACAGGTCTCCCTTGAAAAAGAGTCTCTGGTCTCAATGGGATTTACCTGTATAAATAAAGGTTAAAAAAACAAAAAAAAAACAAAAAAAAACAGGCAAACCGGCTGTAGCCAGCATGTTGCCTCGTTGTTAATTTAATTATATCCACAATCCAATGGAAACAGCTTACCTTTGTGATAGTTATACTTTTTCTTTAAAGATATCTTGACATTTCTCGACATAATGAAAAAAAAATCTTCCTCATCTGATTATTTTTTCTCTCCTGTCTGTGGCCCTAAAACTCTTCTGTACTTTAGTATGTAGTGTAGTAAAAAGACTAAAACTCTTCTGTACTTTAGTATGTAGTGTAGTAAAAAGACTAAAACTCTTCTGTACTTTAGTATGTAGTGTAGTAAAAAGAAATAGTATGTGATTTGAAACACAGGGTCTGTTAGTGTTGTGGGTATGAAAACAGCACATTTACTCATACTGTGCTTTTCTGTGTGTATTTCTGTGTAGGAGACTTCCTGACTCCTCAATACGGACAGAAATTCTCCACGTTTGACAAAGATCAGGATGCCTGGAATTTGGGGAACTGTGCCAAGTCCTTCCTGGGGGCGTTCTGGTACAACATGTGCCACAGCGGGAACCCCAACGGGATCTATCGCCTGGGGGATGACAAGGCGCTCCGGGATATCGGGCTGGAGTGGAAAACGTGGAGGGGACGAAACTTCTCCCTGAAGATTTTTAACATGAAGATCCGTCCTGTGCAGAAGTAGATTTAGTCCAGGACCAACGTAGAGCAGAATATCAGCTGATCTGTTTAGTGATCGATCGATTGATTGATTGATCGATTTCTTTCTTTCTTTCTTTCTTTCTTTCTTTCTTTCTTTCTTTCTTTCTTTCTTTCTTTCTTTCTTTCTTTCTTTCTTTCTTTCTTTCTTTCTTTCTTTCTTTCTGTCTCTAGTTTAGTATGTGATCTCACTCTGGGCCTTATTTTCCTGAAACTGAGCACAGGCACAATCCATCAGAACAAAAACAACAGACCTAATTTTGTTAATCAGAAATATTTATATACATAACTAATGCATTTGACAAAATTAAAAAAAAACAATATCACTTGATATTGTGGAAAGATTTGAGGCAGTGGTGGATGAGGCCATCTTGAGTAACTAGATTTTTGTCCTTAAAGGCCACCGTAGCTTCTGTAAATTCACCAAACGAGAAGAGTTAGCAAAGGAGTGTTGCAATCTAGAACTTTCACCACTAGATCATGCCGAAATCCACCTGTATGACACACTGTACATTTAACAGGAAGAAACCTCGGACCAAACCTTGCTCAAGGTAGTCTGCCCGCTGCTTTGAGCGGTTACGTTGAGAGAGAGAAAGGGGGGAGAGAGAGAGAGAGAGAGGGAGAGGGAGAGAGAGACAGAGAGGGCGAGGGAGAGGGAGAGGGAGAGAGAGAAAAAGCAACAAAAATCATAAAAATAACGTCAATATTAGGAAATGTGAATAACTTTGTGCTGTATGTCACAATAAAGTAGAAGCTGAGCAGAACATTTGCTGTTTTGTGTTTGTTTATCTGTGTGTGTGTGTGTGTGTGTGTGTGTGTGTGTGTTTGTATCTGTGTGTGTGTGTGTGTGTGTGTGTGTGTGTGTGTGTGTGTGTGTGTGTGTGTGAACTATGTAGATAAAAAGTATATTTTTGTTTGCATATTTTTCTTCTAAATTACAGCAGGTACATTGGTCAGATACATCGTTTGAGTGACTGAAGTTGATATCCCCTCAACATATAGTAGAATCCCTCTGAGGCCAATATCACCCCTTACGTGCAAAATGGTTTAGTCCAGCTCTGCACTAGACTAGGAGCTAGCTAACTGGCGGTAATACGTGTGTGTGTGTGTGTGTGTGTGTGTGTGTGTGTGTGTGTGTGTGTGCTAACTTGCGATAATGTTCGATGGCTAACATGCTCTGTGTAATAGTCATGTATTTCAACCATGGACCTATAAAAAAACAAAAAAGAAAGGAAAGAGAGGCAAGGCAAGTTTATTTCTACAGCACAATTCAGACACAAGGCCGTTCAAAGTGCTTTACAGGGGCAAGATTAGAATACATAATACACATTAGCAAAGTGAATTAATAGAAATAAAACATTTAAATACAATAAAATTGCAGGTTAAAATGGAAACAGAAAAGTCTTCAGAGTTGTTTTAAAAGAGCTGAGAGAGGAAAGGGAGGAAAGTGAAGGAACACATCTGCTCACTCCTTTGTTTATGGAAAGAGGTGAGCACAACTCAGGGTTTAGGAATGTTCTAATATAGTATTGAAGTCATATTAAAAACTATGTGTGGTAAAAATGTGGTGAGATTTCAAACGTGCCTATTTAAATTACACTATTTCTAGTTTAAAAGTGCTTTTTGAAATTGCACTATTTAGAATTAATTTATTGTAAATAGCCTATTACTTATCTTATTTTATCAGGTTGTATCCTTCTGCTCTTATTGCACCGTGGGTCGGAGAGAAAAGCCTTGTCTTGCTCAGACCTGCGCAATTATGACGCGTGTCTTACTGAGCCCACAGCAAAAATGCTGTGCGCTCAGCAAAACACGCGTCTAAGCAAGGCTGCTCCTACTCAAACAAGGCTAAACGCAATTTCAATTCCTCTGTATGGCTGACAGATCATTTGAATTGACAACTTTGACTTTGACTTTGACTATGAAAAGTGTAATATTGACTACAGTGCCATGTCTACAGTTGTTGCCTTACTTTTTATTCAATTATAAGGGCATCAAAAAATAAATTTCAAAAGACACTGAGAGAGAGAGACTTTGATCAAGAGAGGAAGGGCTTATATTGTCATTGTTTTTTCATTTACAAAATACACAGTTAAGACATATTAAAGAAAACATTTAGGCATCATGACAAATACCATAAACAGCAAGCTCTAACCTCTTGTCTAAAAAGTTAAGCTTTAAAAATACATTTTCTTAAGATATCTTTATTTTTACTTATAATGTGCATAGATAATTTGCACATAATTCAAATGAGTATTTCCCTAATTCAGTTCTAAAACATTTATATTATGGCAAAAGCTGGAGAACCTGCTTTGTGGATGAGGAATTGACAGGAAACAAATGTATACATTAAAATTTGAAGTTGAATATTCAGGTTTTTGTTTTGATCCTTAGCTTCAGCTCAATTGACTGACGGGTTCGAGAGTAAAAATACTCTTAATTCTTTTTAAAACCTAAGAATACAGACATGCATTCATAAAATATATATATTTTTTTTTCTACAAAATGCACTTGTTTTTCTCTCCAATATCTACAGTTCTTGAGACAAATTCAAGAGGAATTGGACCTACAGAGACCATCCATAAGAATGACATACGACATATCACCGCCCACCTGTCAAGAGTTCTTTCCAGTTTCGCACAGGTAACACCCCAAATTCTTTCTATAATACGATCTCAAGAGAACCAAGCCGTTTCAAACTAACATCTAGGTATCATCGTGTGAATGTGTTGTGCTGTATGTTTGAGGTGGTGGTCGGAGGGGCCGTTTGGCGCTGAATGGCAGCCACACTTCCACCACCAGTATGAATGACTGTGTGTGAATGGAACCTGGAACCCTGTAAAGAGCTTTGAGTGCCTGGAAAAGCGCTGTTGTTGTTGTTGTTGTTGTTGTTGTTGTTGTTATTATTGTTATTATTATTGTTATTATTATTATTATTATTATTATTATTATTATTATTATTATTATTATTATTATTAACTTTTGAAGTTCTCCATTAGCTTTCCCGGCCGGGGAAGACCTGATGTAGGCTGACTGACTGTCCGATCAACGGCCCGGTGAGTACCCAGTGAAAATATGGTTTTTAAAGGTGCTACGAGGAACTTTTAAATATTTCTGAAACAGTCTAATTTTTCCTCCTTTAACATTAATTTCCTGGTTTGAATCACTCACTCACTCACTCACTCACTCACTCACTCACTCACTCACTCACTCACTCACTCACTCACTCACTCACTCACCTTCCTCATCATGAGAGAATCCAGACAGAAACAGTCAGGAGACAATGCTCAGCTTCTACTTTATTTTGACGTACAGCAGAGAATGATTCACATTAGGGTTGAGACTAGTCAGCTTCCTGAAAAGTTACTGTTTCACTGTTGTTGTTTACAGCAGCAGGGCCCACAGTTTGGTTTACGAACATATTCTAGTCTTAGTTCCAGGTTCCTTAAAACTATTTAGTTTTGATTTATGATGATAGAATATTCAATACTTAGAATTACATGTAGATAAAAAATATGTTTAGTAAACTAACTGCAGGCTCTGTGAATGTAAACAAACCCCCTCCTCTGAAACTACACAGTGAGCCTTTGAAGATATGAGTTGTATTTTTTCTTCTAGTGGCAGTTTCAGGAAAATAAGGCCCAGTGTTTGTTAACATGCTTAATGGGAGAGAGAGAGAGAGAGAGAGACACAGAGAGAGAGAGAGAGAGAGAGAGAGAGAGAGAGAGAGAGAGAGAGAGAGAGAGACACAGAGAGACACAGAGAGAGAGAGAGAGAGAGAGAGAGAGAGAGAGAGACAGACACAGAGACTATAGCTAATATTCTGCTGTACGTTGTTAGTCCTTGATTACGATCTTCTACAATGGACGAATCTTCATGAGGGTGATCTTCAAGCTGTAGTTTTTACCGTTCCAATGTTTCCACTCTACCCCGTGTTCCTTTGAGTCCTCTGGCCCCAGACGGTACACGCCGTTTGGGTTTGCGTGGTGACACTTTTCGTACCACCATCCGGCCTT